>WEKY01051574.1:317287-396640 GCA_013390045.1 Picathartes gymnocephalus
GCTCGCTCACAAGGGCACACAGCGGCCCGGGCCCGCCGCGCTCGCAGGGGCACACGGCGGCTCCCTGGGCACAGGCCGCAGCGCCAGGGCCCAGGTTGGCAGCAGCAGCGGCGCGAGCCTGGGCCGTGCTCCGCTCTGGAGTCACAGCCCTGGCGCCCACGGGCACAGGCAGGGCAGCCGTGGAGCCCAAAGCAGCAGGGAGAAGGGACACAGCCAAGGCAGGGCCCCCTGCGCCTTCCCCAGCGCTCAGAATGAGAGACATTTGTCTTTACCAGCTCTGGGGCTGCCGGTAAATAAAGCCAGCTACTGAGAGATGAAAGAAATTATGGGAGGAGCCGGAAATTCGGTAAGAAAATAAAAAGGAGAGGTATGCATTAGAAAGGGTCTGTGTCAGGTGGTTTGGGAAGTCTGCACCTCTCAAGTACCTCAGCCAGTGGGGAAGGAGAGAGGGAAATTGGGATAAAAAGGAGGCTGTGTCCTCCAAAAATTTTAGAGACCCCAAGGGAAATGCCCCATGGCCTCTCCCTTTATTTGAATGAAGTTACAGGATTCCCCTATTTCTTTCTTGGACATAAACCTCTGGTGTTTTTGGATTAATTTTCCTGCCAAAACAGGCTTTCTGTGGGTTATTGACTCATGGCAGGGGTTCAGGGCTGTGTCTGTGCTCGCAGCCCTCTGTGGAGCAGCAGGAGCCCAGGTCTGCCTGTCTGGAGACACCCAGGTCTCTCCCCAGCCTGCCCCCAAATCATCTTTGAAGAACAAAGGCATAAACTCCAACAGGAGCCCGCCCAGGAATTATTTTGGGCTTTATCAGCTTTCCTGGTTTTGGTGGTTTGGGTTGGTTTTCTTTCCCTAGTGAAATCAGCTTTGCTGTCTGGGCTGAAATGCAGGCAAAAACCACAAGCCAAAGAACGAAGGACCAGCTCAGAAAACAAGAGCAAAAAATAAGAGCAGAACAGGCCATTCAGATAAAACAGGAACCAGGAACCTCTGTGTGTTGCTTGCAGGGATGAAAGCATGGTGTGGTACAAGGGGCATTAAATCAATTTTAATTTTTCCTGTTTATTTTTAGATATTATTTCCATCAAGCCAGCCCAGGTTATGCTTGAAAGTTTTTGCTTGTTTGCCAAGCTCTTTCCTGAGACTTCACAGGAAACTTCTTGGGTTCTTAGGGCACAGACTCCTTCTCCCCCACCTCCTTTAGGTACCACTTTTGTCCTTCCCCTTCTCTACATCTGAGCTTCTCCTTCAACAGCTTCAGCTGCCACTGCAGCTGCTGCCTCTGGAGCAGAAGGGGAAGGGGCTGGTGTTGGTGGCTATTGGCTAATTGGATTAATTAAAAAAAAAAATTGGCAGCACATGGTGGCCATGATTGGGAAAGGAGAGTGAAGTGATGGAGAGAGAAGGCAGGAAGAAGTTGGATTTTTGGGAAGGTGGGCAGAGGTGCTGTGGGACAGCTGTGGTCTCCCCTCTCCCTGAGCACACAGCAAAGAGGGGTGGCAGCTTTATTTTTCAACTAGTTTTCTAGTGTTGTTACTTCTGCAGTTTGGGGGTTTTTTTCACGTGTTTTTGGGTTTTCTCAGAGGCCTTTTAGTGATCTGAATAGGTGAATTTTTTGAAGGTTTTGGGCTCACAGAACGTGCAGGTTGTTGCTCAATTATTCCCACCGTTGCCAAGCTCAGCCTCCTCAAACCCCTGTTTTATCCACCCCACCCCTGCAGGTTCAATTGTAAGCCTGCTCTGTTTATTACAGTGCTGTTGCTAATTAAAAAATCCTAATTACTTGGCTGATTCAAGTAAAGTGGTTTAATATGGTTGGAACTAAAGGATTTTTTATTCAGCAGATGTTTACAAAGCCCTGTGTGTTTTTGTTGGGAACGTGACACGTAATCTGGACTAATCCCACTGTGCATCACCAGCCTGTTAAGTGTCCTTTGAGTTGGTATAGCGAGGTAAACACAAGTTTTTAGCTATTTAGCTAAAGGAGTCCAATTTACCTGTATTTTTGTAAAGCTTGGGGGTTTTGTATGGAATTCTCCAACCTATGGGAAGCTGTGTTAGCTCTGTTTTGGAAAGGAATGTGCAGTCAGGACAGAGTGAAGAGGCAGCACTGGGGGCAGGAAATGTGGTTCTGCTTCTCTGGCTTTGTTACTAAATAAATGTGAATATTTCATGGACCGATAGAACTGTCTGAGGAGCCCTCAAACTCAGGGAACTCTGCACACTGGAATTCTGCTTCCTGCAGCAGCCACCACTCTGCATGTAGATGTAATCACGTGAGACAGATTATTCCTTCTTCTCAAAGATATAGAAACTGAAATCTGACTTACAAATCAGATTTCCCCCGGTCGAAAGTTCTATTTCAGAGCAGAACTCGGAGGAAGGGTCTTGTGCTGCCTGCCCCGTGCTGGGCAGGGAGGCAGCGGCTCCCTGGGGAAGGCTCCTGCGCTGCTCTCGGAGCTGAGGTGCAGGGTAACCCCAGCCCCAGGCTGCCGGTGCTCCACAAACGACCTTGGGGCAGAATTTCCGTGGCGCTCTGGGGACCCCTCTTGGTTAAAAGCAGCCTGAGCCTGGGTTTGGATGCAAACCCCACCTCAGACCCCCTGCTCAGCCCGTTCTGCCACCAGCTTTTCCTACACGGCCTTGCCCTGCCCTGGTCCAGGGGATAAAACTTGCCAATCCCTTCCGCAGCTGCATCTTTTTTGATGCAATTGGGAGTGTTTTTTCTTCCAAAGCCTTGGTTTACACATCATTAGGTGGCAGCACATGCCAACACAAAATCTGTTTGTCCCCAGGGCTGGAAGGCAGAGGGTCAAGAGAGGTTTCCTTGGATCTGAATCATGATGCCAAGAATACACAGCAAGTCTTTGCAAGGAGATATTTCATTATATCTTTTCAAAATATCCATAAAGCTTCACGCTGAAGCTACTCTGAGCTGCCACTGAGACTGGTATAGATATTTAAATTATGGGGAATGGTGTGTGATACCAGGGAAAATGATGACAACACATCCTGAGGGAAAGGCCCCTCCCATAAATTTCGTGTCTGGGTTTGTGGCTCAGGTCTGGTTACATGAACCTGGAAAGGCAAATTCAAGTTTGATATTTTTTAGTCCTCACTTTATTCTGTCTGAACCCTGCCCAAGACTTCTGAAGAACATCTCGGAACACCCAGTCTGCACAGCTAAAATGTTCTCAGCCCTGGTTCTGATGAGCTTCATTAAACATCTGAGAATAAGAGCATTAACAGTAGAAGAAAACTTCCTATTTAATTAGAAGCAGGTGTAATTAAAACCCGCAGAAGTTTTGTACACAGGTGTGAGGTGATGAGGGGCAGGTGAAAACCAGCAGGCAGAGGAAAATGGGAATAAAGTGCAATTTGTATTTAATTGCGTGTTTGCTTGCAGTTCAAGCAAAGCCTTCCCTGACTTTATGTGTTCTTTGTGAACAAAGCTGGAAAAGCAGCTGTCTGGGAGGAAAAACCCCCTGAGATGGGCCAGGACATGGCTGAAAGGAGGGAGGAGAGGAATAACTCATTCTGAGGATCCAACTGAGAGACCGTCATGGTTATTGGCAGGTTTCTCGTGCAGAAGTTGTGCAGCTGGACCTTTGGGGGTCTGTCAAGGCCCTTCAGCTCTAATTTATGGGATGGCCTTGAAATCCCCAGCTTGGAGCCTCAGGGTTTGCCCTGGGAATTCTGCGCTCCTGCAAAGGAGCTGCATTGTGGAATTTCTGTCAATATCAGTCAAAATCGTTCTGCTGTCTCAAACCCCTTCTTTTCCCAAACCTTGTTAATGCTTCCAAGTCTGCTCTTGGATTGGAGCCCTGAACATCCTCAAATAATCCGAATTGTCTTGTCACCTCTGACTAGAGTATTTCTTTTTCAGACAGGAAAAAATATGTGTCTCTTACAATTTCACATGCAAAGTTAATTGCTACAGCCCAGTTCTGAACAAAGAGCCTGATCTTCAATCCTGAGGTGGCCTTGCTTCCATTCCCACCAACAAACCACAAAAGCTGGCGACTATTTAAAGCCCCAAATTCCCCCTACTTTTCTCCTGACAAGCTTGCACATCGATTCTGACATGCAAACTGACAGCTCCATGGCATTTTGGGATGTTCCAATGGCACTGAGGATGTGGTACTATTTATTTCAGTGCCCCCGTTCCCAGAGCAGCCACTGACTCACAAGAAAAAGCTAAGAGCAATATTTGGCATTTGCTTCCTGTACAGTACAATTTGCCTGGTTCATTAACCTTCTTTATGTAGATGTAAATTCTCAGTCTGACATGGCTATTTTTGGGGAGCATGTCAGAACCAGATTTGTCTGTCTGAGCAACATTTGCTTCAGAAAAATATTCGAAATTGCTTCAGCAATTTTGTCTTTTCAAGCAAATTTTGCATCGGATGTTACGCTGTGTTTGTTTTGTGCTTTTGGATCTTCAGCACCATTAAACGTGCAGGACAAAGAGTGTCTAAAGCACCAGCTGGAGGACACTGTCCTGTATCTGTTAAACCAGAAATATTTCCTTTTCTTGTGCAGCACAGCAGATTGATGGAGGCTGAGCTTAAATGTTGTTGTCACTTTTACCTGAATGTGGCTTAGTGGCTGGGCTCAGTCTTAGTCCAGCCTAAATGATTCTGTGATAGTTCTGTCATCCCTCAATACCTTTTCTGTATTTTTCTCCCAGTTTTGCCAAGAACTTTGTGGGAAAGGAAGGAGGGAGAGAGAGAAATCCATTTTTCTGTTGTGGTGTCACTTCCCAGGCTTTGTCTCACCCGTTGTCCGACCCCAGCTCTGTCTCCCCACTCCAGGGGCTCCTTCCTTGGAAAAGTTGGTGCTCAAAACACCAAATTTCCTGTGGCCTGGGGATGACCCCCTCTCTCCCCTCCCCAGCAGGAGTTTGTGGCAATGCAGAATTGTCCCCTCAGTCGCTGCTGGCTCTGGGCAGCAGCAGCAGCTGGATCAGCCCCTGCTGGGGCAGACGGAGCCTGGAGCTGCTGCCGAGGGGTCCCTGCACTGCCTTCACCTCTGCTTCCATCCTCGCCTCCAAGCTGGCCCCTTGCTCCCACTCTGGGGCTCGTTTTGGTCTCTCTGGCTGCCTGGTGAAGGTGTTTCTGGAGGATTTAGAGACCAGGCTAGAGAGGAAGTGCACCCCGTGACCCTGGGGAGGATGGGATCTGATTTAACACCTGCTCAGTGCGCAGCCCAGCCACAAAGACCAGCAGAGTTGGCAAGGTGTGAAAGCTGAACATGGGAGCCCCCTGGCAGCCCTCAAACCGAGCCAGATCCTCCCTCTCTGTCCTTCCTGTGCTGCTCTTTGTAGCCCCAGGTTACACTGAGCAACTGGACTGAGCTGGGAGTGCATTCTCCACAGCAGTGCAAAATTGGTTTTAAATAACAATATTTGCTGGGCAGAGCTTGGTTCTGCCGCCCTGCCTGAGCTGTGCATAAACTTGCACGATCGTGTAAAAGAAATGAACCAATGAATGAATCTGGAACCTGAGCTTTCAGAAGCAGCAGGCAGTAGGACAGCTTATGATTCCAAATGGAATGGCAAAACTTGTCCAAGCTGTTCCAATACTTCCTTTCTGGCCTGTGACATCTGCCTCAAATTGAAGCCTTTCCTGCTTTTAGTGTGTCCTGTGTGGAGAAGTGGGGTTTTTTTCCCTGTTGGTTTTTCTACAATGAAAGGATTGGTTGATGTAGGTTCCTTTACACAGAGCTTGGGGCACGGATGTGCACAGAGATCTGATTTTGAAGTTCTGATGCATTTTCTGTCAGCACAGCTGGATTAAAAAGCTGTGCCAGAAGAGAGAAGTGTTTCCCTGATTTAACTCTGCAGGTCCCAGCAGAGCATGTGGTTATTGCATTAATGGAGTTTGGTGAGGTGATGTTTTAAAGGTGTTTTTGAAACCAATGAGCTGGGATTTCCAGATCCTGCCCTTCAGAAGTTTCCACAAATTCCATAATCAAGTGGAGTGTTCTGCTTTTCTCAACACCAGCAGGTTATTTATATAAATATATTATCAATGTCCATGCTGTGCTTTAATCTGGAGAGCTCAGTTGGTGCATTTCCTTCTCCTGTCCTGGTCCCTGCCCTGATCCTGAGCAGAAATGTTTGCACAGCTGCTGCTGCTGCTGCTCAAACAGGGATCTCTCTGCTTTCTGCTGCCACAAGCAAGAAAACTTTCAGTGCCACTGGATGTCACTCTAACAAAGCTCAAATCCAACTCTGCCAATCCAAATCTTTACATTTCCATTGTAAAACAGGGCCTCCTAAACTCTGGGCTCCTCAGCAAAAGGGGGGTGAAATAATTCAGAGAATCCTGTGTAGAACCCGTGGACAACTCAAACATTATATCAGGAAAAAGACTCCCGGGTTTCATTTTGGGATTTTGTATCAGCTTGGAGGTTTCAGGATTTCTTTCTAGAACCTCACTTTGCTGCAGGGGTTGTTTTGGGTGTAGAAAGAAGGAAAATGTCAACTCTGACTATTTTTCTGTCCCGTTTCCTTACATGTTTGAGAGTTTCAGTGCAGTGTGTGGAAGCTGAGTGTTCAAATCAAGTGAAAAATCAGTAAAAGCGACCCCTGTCCTCAACTTTCCATTTTCAAAGAGTGACAAGAAGGCAAAAGTTAATTTAGTTCAGGGACCAAGGATGGTGCTATTATGAAATTCAAATATAAAATGTCTCTGTGGGGCAGTGACTTTTCTGAGGACACGCAACAAGTGATGTGGTTGAGTTGCTGCACAGAGAACTTGAGCCACAAATCAGCCAAAATTATATCTTGAGGGTGGGTGCTCCTAAAACAGCGAGAGAATCATGCTTGGGAGTGTGGAGAAGCATTAAGGGCACCGAAGGAGCCTCTCCATTCATGCAGTACTACAGGAATAACTTGGATAATACATTTTAAATCGTGCAGGTGTGACATTTTGACCTCTGCTGAGCACAGCTGCTGTGATTCTCCCACCCTTCCCACCCTGATTAACCTTTCCAAAACACTGGCCACGTTCACTGTCACACAGCCTGGACTGCTTCTTCCTCCCTCCTCCACATCCTTTTAGTCCCTCTGGGAGAAAAGGTGTCGAAATACTAAAATCTAAATAGACTCACTAATTTCTCCTAAAATAGGTCTAATACCAGATGAAGATAACCAGAAAATGCAGTCAATGTGCTGTTCAAAATGTAAGTTCTGTGGCAAGCTGTGTAATTTCCCCATATATTACAATCGAATGGAATGTCAGGGCACTGTACAAAATTTTAATTGCGTAATTAGTTGACTGAGTCACACAAGCCTCTCTTTTAACTCGAGCCCTGCCACAGAGGGGTTTGGCACGCAGGAAGCTATTTCCTGGTGGATGTTACTCTGGAATTTTGATGCCAGTAGGAATCTCAGTGGGACCATCCTAAAAACGGTGGTCTGGGGCTCCTTTGGGAGCCGAGACACAAGATGAGGTGAGATGAGCGATGTCAGACTGCTCCTGCTGATCTTCAGTGTCGTTAATGACCTGCAGTTGACTCCGTGACTCCACGTGAAAATCTCTGAATTCCATTACCCAGCTCATCTCTGGAAATCAATGAATGCCTCCCCGGTGGCACATAAAGAGCTCAGCCCTTTTAACAAGTGTCAGGAAAGGGCTGCCATTTCCCCCGTGGGTCTCTTTATCAGTCATTTAAATGGGCAGGAAAACGCAGCCCTTGGATGTTTCCAAAGGCTCATTAATACAAAATGCAAGATGCACAGACTTCCCAGGAAAAAAAAAAAAAAACAAACCAAATCTTATCCCTTTCAGTTCATGTCTGAGGGCTGTTACTGTGAAAATATTCCCACTGAGCTTTTATTTCTTATTTCTGAGGTTGTGCCAGCTCATGGCCACGAGGTGCCCCTTACAGAGGCCACAGCCAAAACCCCATTTCCACCCTTTCAGAAGGGCTGGATGTGCTCAGCTCAGCTTCAAACTCGGGTTTGGGAGTGGATGTGGTGAGAAAAGGTTGCAGAGAGCACAGAGCTGTGAGCCGGAGAGGAAATGTGCTCTGGGACTGGGGGCTTGGATGTGGCACCACCTTCTGCCCCAGAATCGAACCCGGAGGGCTGAAAGGCTGCTGCAAACTCCTCCGAGAGGGCTCCAACACCAGTGATGCTTTTCTGGGCTTCTCTGAGTCTCTTTCAGATGCTTAACTGCTGGGGAGGTGGGGGTGGAAAATGGAAGTCCTTGTGAGGCAGCGGTGACACGGTGAATGTTTTTATATTTTCCTTTTTTGCCTTGGATTATTGGTTGTTTTAACACCACACCAGTGTCTTGTTTTATTCCCTAGGCAATGTTGGCCTCATTTAGCCATAAATACATTAATACCTGGCCTTGCTTTGGCAACTCCCTGTCTAGTTCTGTCTTTCTTTTACTGCACCTCCCCAAGGTTTCAGAAAAACGGCAATAAAATTGATTTGTAACAGGTAGCTGTGGTGCATTTCAAGCTATTTTAGTTGTTTTCCTGATTAGGAGCTTGATTACACTGCTGCTTGTTGGTGCATTTTATTGCAAGTTTTACAAACCACAGCTGGCTCCAGTGGCCCTAAACATCATTTGCCTGCCTGAATCGGGAATGAAAGCTTTTTCTGGAAGTCCTTTTAGGAAAGGGATCAACTCCTTGCGTTATTTCTGGCATTCCTGCCATGCAATAAACCTCACAGGGTTGTTTTTTATGGAACTCGATGTGGTTGATTGTTGGTGCAGAAGGAACACGAGAGGCTTTGCCTAAAGCTTGGCCTGTGAATATAACAAAAAACCTTAAAGTCCCCCCACCTCCAGCAAAACAGGTTTGCAGTTCATATAAAGACCCCCTGAGCTGGGATTGCAGACAAAAGCAGGACTGGGGCAAGGTTCCCAGCCAGGTGAGGCTCCCCTGGGCTCCGAGGGATGGAGTTGGTGGCTCTGCAGGCAACGCCTGTCCTGCTGCTCCCTCAGAAATCCAGAGGAACACATCCAACAAGGAAATCTGCAGGGTGAGTGGTCTGGAAAAGGCTTTCTGTGAAAAGGTTCTGATGACTTCAGGAAAATCTCCCCTCAGAGATTTCGTGGGAATATTCCTGCTTAATCCAGCAGAGCTCTCCAAGTGGGGAGTTGGTGCTTCTGGGCTAAGTTTAATTTTGTACCTGCACTGGATCGTGGAGGGTTTGTAGGAGCTCTCCTGGAAGCAGCTGGAGCCTGCCAATTTTGCCCTCAGCCTGATGTGGTCAAAAATTTTTTGACTTCTTGTGCCTATTTAAGCTCGTTCAGATTGAGATTTTTCATCATCAAATTTGCTTTATAACATCAGAAGTCCAGGAAGATCCAGAGCTCCAGAGCCTGTTGTGCACCAGGAGTCCTGGCGTGGGTGGGAAGGGGCTCTAAAAGCCATTTCTGCCATGGGCTGGGACATTTTCCTCCAGGCCAGGTTGCCCAGAGCTCTCCAGCCTGCTCTGGGATGTTCCCAGGGATCAAAGCATCCACAGCCTCTGGGCGATCTGGTGTTACACCACCCTCGTGTAAAGAAAAATTCTGCCTTGTGTCTATTCTGAATCTACCCTTAAGCACTCACTGAAACATTCCTGAGTCAGTCCAAACCCGCCCCAGGACAGCACTGTTGTGTCTGGATGTCCCATTTCCTGTTAAAAGCAGAAAATTATCAGGAACAGAGAGATCCTATGTTTAGGTCTTTGATGTGAACACCTATGGAAAAATAAATCATCCTTTTAAAATCTGTCCGAATATCACTCAAACCCCAGACACAGGTGCAAGGTTTGGGTTGGTTTTCTTCTTTTGTGCTTTGCTCACATCTAATTGTGCTGTCACTGATGGGAGACACAGCTCAATAAATGTGAGGATTTTCAGTCTAAACCCAAAGCCAGGCAAGATCAGGCCTTGGCTCCCTGATTTTTTTTTTTTTTTAATTTCTGCATCACAAGTGTCCCGTTATCTGTGGGTTATCTGTGGGTTTAGATAAAGATTTCCTGCAGCTCTTATCAGTGAAAGGCTGGCAATAACAGGCAGCACACTGAGCTCTGGCAGAGCACAAATATTGTCTTTGGGAAAGCACTTGGTATTGTTGGAATCCTATGGAACACTTCAAATTACAGCAGCTTCTCTTGAGAGGAGGAAGCAGATTGTTGTCACCTCTTGTCCTTTACTAAAACTTCTGAAGTGAAAGCCTCCAAAACCTTGACTGGCTGTGCATTGAGGTAAAATTGAGATGCTCAGTTGATTTCTGCTTGCTGTCTGAACCCATACCACCCTGTAATTTGAATTTTTTCCTGCTGGCAATTGTTACTTTAAGCTCTTCTCACTGCCTGAGTGCTGACCTGGTTAAATGTCTGCATGTCTGAGCACACCCAACAACTGAAAATTAATAATAAATAGGAAATTAATAGTAAATAGAGAGAAAAAGATACTCAGTCTTCTTTCAGATGAGATGTGAATTTTGCTCAGGTTAAAGGATGTTTGAGCAGTGAAAGCTCACTTGTCTAATGACCCAGAGTGTTTTGGTTTTTCACTTTTCTGCAAGTTCATTGACCAGAGTGCCGTCAGTGCTTCAATATAATTTGATTTGTGTTGGTGCTTAAATTCCAGCTGTTACGTGCAGTTTTCACTGGCAGCACTTGAGGGGTCTCTTCCCTCCTCATAGCAAATATTCCCATAGCTTCCCATAAAAAAACCTGTGGCCTCTGCCCACAAACCAGGTGTTTCACGCAGTAAATTGAAGAGTATCTTCAGAGAGTGATGCAGAGTGAGCCAATTCTTAAATTAAATCCATTGATATCTAACGTGGAGATCCACACAATGAGTTTAGGAATAGCTGTTGAGATTCCTGGGAGTTTCTCAGGTAGGACAAAGCCCTCTGCAGCCAAGTCTGAGCTGTGGAAGCAAGAAGAAAAGCTGACCAGGAGGTGAATTCACCGAAAAGTTTTCCCCAAGCTGTGTCTCTGACCTAGAAAGAGCTCTGGGCTGAGCAGTTTTGGCATTGAGCATCCCCTGGTTGTGAGGAAAATGATACCCTGAACATCCCCTAACTATAGATTAGAGACGTGTCGGAGCAGTTTTATTTCTGGAAATGCATAATCTTCTTACATTAACCCCGTGCCTTTGTGGAGGGATTATTTGCACTGGGTGTCTGTGACAGCTCTGCAAGGAGAGGGTGCCGAGGGTGCTGCCTGCTGCCAAACTGCCTCCCCAGACCCTGAGCTCCCGAGGGACAGCAAGCACTGGGATTGTCTGGCTGGGGGAAGGCGCTGGCTGCGCCCTTGGGCAGCCTTTTGGAGGTTCTCACAGTGAGGAAACCAAACCCTGCTGCTCTGGAAACGAGATATTTGACATATTCATCAATATTCCAGGTTTTGGGTTCTGGGGATGGTGGTGGGTATGCAGTCTGTTCTCTGCAGGAATTTCTTTGGCAATTTTGAAGGTGAACTCGGTGCTCACTTGTGCCTCAGCTCCTGATCTCTGGCCTTGAGTCAGACAAAATAGAAGAATTCTTACTTGAGCTGTTTGTGGGTGATTAAAGTGTTCAAATTTATACAGAAAAATGTTCACTGGGCCGTGGTTAAACAGTAGTCACCTCAGAGTAAATGTGGAGATCATCATCTTTTATGTCATTGATGCTCTTGGCTGGCTTAGCTCAATTATAAATTGTAATGGTTTTGGCCATTTTAAAATCTCATCTAATCCATGAAAATATGGCATCTTTCTGCATCAGTGGCTGAGCTGGAACCTCTCAGCCTCTGCAGGACACCTCAGTGGTTGATAATCTCATGAAATATCCATTGAAGGCACAGGTTCAGGTCAGCTCTTCCTGAGGATCCCCATTTACAGGAGCTGATGGAAGGCTGGGTTTTAGCAGAAATCCTTCCATCTGAGGAAAATTCCTGGGTTTCTGGCACGGGAATGCAAGACTCTCTTTGGAAGCTATTCCAGTAGGTAGCCACCTTCCCAAAATCCAGGATAATTTAGATTCCAAGCAGAACAGCACCTCACTAGCCCAGGTGATAAAAGCTTCTCCGCTTGCACTGGCTTTGCAGCAAAAGAGAATTACAGACTGGGGTTTTATGAAATTCATCTAATCCTTTTATCACAGATGGAAATCACTCTGCAACACCACTCAGGTGAAAAAAGGAGGAATGTGAGGAACTTTAACTCTGTGCTGGGGAAAAGGAAACTCCAAGATGTCTTCAGAGACATGAGTCCAACCCTAAATTTGTGTTCACTAAATAAACCATCAGTGAATGTGTCAGCCTAAGAGCCATTCTGCAACTTGGATTTCTAAAGAACTCTCACCTGAGAGTGAGGAGATGGACAAACACATCTTTCCATGAATCCATAAAAAAGCATTGGGAAGGATGGAGACAAACAACTTGAGCAAAATGATGGCTCCAGGGAAAACACAGAGCATTCCTTGGTGCATTTTTAACAATATTTACACAAGGCTGGAGTGACAGGACAAAGGGGAATGGCTTCAAACTGTCAGAGAGTGGGTTTAGATGGGATATTGGGAAGGAATTGCTCCCTGGGAGGGTGGGCAGGCCCTGGCACAGGGTGCCCAGAGAAGCTGTGGCTGCCCCTGCATCCCTGGCAGAGCCCAAGGCCAAGGTTTTGCAGTTTATGCTCTACCTTAGAACTGCCTTTCCTTTTTTCTCTAGACAGCTCCCGAGAAATGGCTTCTGGATCCTCGGCAGGAAAAGAAAAGTGAAACACAAACACACGGAATAAACAGGGTTTTCATGAGAACACTGAACAAGTTATTTGATAGCAATTAAAAGTTCTGATGACACACACACATGGTGTGAGATAAGACAGCTTGTGGCCATTTTTGTATTGGGTAAATAAGGACCAACATTATTTCCCAAATTATCTCCAGCTAAGCAAAACACTTGTATGTGTGTTCTTAATTTTTAAGCCCAGAAATAGATGCATATCACTTCATTCTGTTCTTTATTGCTTTGTAAAATCCTGAGCTGCTTCCTCAGAGATTTTTACTTCTTATTTCTTCTAATCAGGCAAAACTCCCAATAATTCTGTAACACTCTTGAGGCATTATGCAGGTTATTTATAGCAGCTTTTAACAGAAATAACTTGGACATATCCCTCGTGCAGAGACTTCCAAGCAGCAGCAGCAGCAGCAGGGTGCAAAGTTCCCTTTGCTCCTTTTCTGTGAGTCCGCAACAGAAACTGGAAGGGAAAATCAGGTCATTTAGGACCTGTCAAGGTCCTGAGGTGTGCTGGGGAATGGAATCATGGAATGGGTGAGGGTAGAAAAGACCTCGAGGGCTGAATCCAATCGTTAGTCCAGCAGCACTAAACCATGGCCGTAAGAGCCACATGCAAATCCTTTGAACATTTCCAGGGACGGTGATTCCACCCTGGGCAGCCCCTCCCAATGTCTGACCACTCTTCCAGTGAAGAAATTTTTCTCAGTATCCAACCCACACCTCCCCTGGTGCAACTTGAGGCCATTTCTTGTCCTGCCTCTTGTTCCCTGAGAGAGGAGATCAACTTCCACTTTACTCCATCCTCTTTCCAGGGAGTTGTGCAGAGCCACCAGGTCGCCCCTGAGCCTCCTTTGCTCCAGGCTGAGCCCCTTGCCCAGCTCCCTCAGCCTCTCCCGGGGCTCCAGCCCCTTCCCAGCTCTGTTCCCTTCCCTGGCCACGTCCCAGCCCCTCCAGGTCCTTCTTGGAGCGAGGGGCCCAGAAGTGCCCCAGGATTTGGGGTGGTGCCCCAGCAGTGACAGCACAGGGCACAGTCCCTGCCCTGGTCCTGCTGTTCCACCATCCCTGACCCAGCCCAGGTGCCAGGGGCCTCTTGCCCCCCTGGGCACACCTGGGCTCGTGTCCAGCCGCTGTCCCCAGCACCCCCAGGGCCTTTTCCATCTTCTCATGCCCCAGTCTGCAGCAGACCCAGGGCAGGACCCTCACAAAGGTCCTCAGCCCACGGATCCAGCCCGTCCCCATCCCTCTCTGAACAGTCGGATCTGCCGGTCCCTGCCTGAACTGCACATTGTATTTGTGACATTTAGCCCGCTTTGCAATGAAAAAAGAAGGCTCACCCACGTGCAATAACTTCAGAGGATGATGGATGGATTTAGCTGGAACAACCTGCCCTAAAAATAGATCTCTGGTTCTTTTTTTTTGGCACGGGAACAATGAGATGTGGGAAGAGGAGAAGGAGCCTGAGAAACTCCACATCCACTGATCCCAGCAGAGCTCAGAGGCAAGGCTCCAAATTCTCCAGTCAGGGGTTCATCTGGAAATATTTGAGAACTGGTTTCTCTTCATCTGGGGTTCCTAAGGGAGGAAATGCAGCTTGGGAGGTTTTCACACTCATTTCTCCTCCTGCCCTCAGACATCTTTGCACTTGGTAAAGTTCAAGTGGATAAGAGGAGGGAACAAAGGACTTAAGATGTTGAATTCCCATAAGGTTTCTGAAAATATGTGGCCAAGGAGAGAAGAGCCAACCTATCAAAGATGCTGCGTTTATAGGAATTAAATCTCTTTACTCACAGAGAGAAAAGGTGCACTGCCATGTTTTGACATAAGAAAACTGACATGGGAGGAAGGTGTTGAAAACTTCCAGTCAGGGGTAACTCGGGAATCCTTTTGTGGTCTCAAAGAAGTCAAAGCTGGAACAAGCCCTTTGGAAATCACAGCCCTAGTATTGCTATAATCTTTGTAACAGCTGTTTTGTGACGATTTCCCACTGGTTTCAATCCATGGAATAGTATTAGCAAGAGATTCGGAATATCTGTTCCTCTAAAGAACCTTTGCTTCTTATTCTTCACACAAATAAACCACTTAGAGAAAAAAACAAAAAAACCTTTTCAGCATCTCCAGTCCTAATGAAAAAGGGACACATAAAAATGTGAATTGGGCAACAAATATTTAAGTTTGGTTCAGACTATTTTACACTTTTCCCAAGTCCTTTGTCATTGGTGCAATGGAACAGTGAATTAATTTCGTACCATTGAGCAGTGATAGGAAAAACGCCATATCTAACAGTGACACGCGACTGTGGGTTTGCATTTTCCAGAAGTTTGGTTTCCCCTGGCAGGATCCTGATGTGAGATCTGACTGAGGCTTTACTTGGGCTGCCTGAATTATCCCCAGAGTCACTGTGAGCTCCATGCTCAGAGCAAATTTAGACAACCAAGTAAGTCAAAGTTCCCTCATGAAGAACTTATAAAACATGAAGAATGCCTAGATTTTATATAAAGCACAATTTGAATCTGAATTAAAGCCCACTTGAACACTAGAGTTCCTTTTGTGCTTCTCTCTCTGTCATGACTAAAGGAAGGTGATGGTACATTTTTTTTCCTCACTGTTTGTTGGATTGATTGTAGAAATAGGATTTTTTTAGAAAAAAGAAAATGTTTGCAAGGCATTTCAGTAGAAAAACAAACAGCACACTGTTTGGGGGAGGCTGTGTCTGTGCTCTTTTCACTAAAAAATAAAGAAGCAGAGGAGGATCTGGGCTGCAAATTTCACACCAGAACTTGAGCTCTTCCATAATAAAGGGATCTGACCCCTCCGTCCTCGCTCTGCCCAAGGAAAGCAGAGTGAGCCCCTGCCTTTTACATCCCTGTGCACTTTGCAAGCACTACAGAGGGGCTGGGAGCTCAGAGCAGCTTTTCCCTCTCATCTCCACTGGCAGAGCCTCTCTTCTGTGTGCTCTCCACAAATTATGTGCATTTAAAGAGGAAATTTATCAGCTCTTTTATGCATTTTTTAATGCCATGACACAATTCAGCCACACATGCATGTGAGGAAGCTCATGCACACACCCAATCACACCAAGAGCTCCTTCTACTTCCCAGATTTTTTTAAACACAAAATCAAGCCTACATTTTAGTCTCCACTGTAATTATAATCAACGGCTTCTTCGAGGAAGATAAAAAGAGAAAAGTGGGAATCAGGAAAAGGGAAATGTTACAAGCCTTTTCATTAGGGTTTTATGTATTTAAGGAATTTACATTTTTAACCAGTGGCAAATTTATTTCATACTCCATAAGCTCTGATGATCCTTTGGGATAAACAGCACGAAAGCTGTCATTTGAGAACAATCATCTATTTTCTGTTTATTGAAAGTTTGCTTTTTTATGTGCCACGGAGTTTTGCGCATAGCTGGAAATATTTGTTCAAAATGATAATTGTCAAACTGCTCGTTCTGTTCGGGATTCACTTGTTAAAGAGAGCTGCCTCTGCCATGAAAATAGAGGGAATGGTGCCAGCTGATTTCTTTGGGATGAAGGTTGAAGCTTCCCTAAACCAGGTGAGGTCCCATTGCGTTTTCCTGGCAGCCGAGGCAGAGCAGAGAGAAGTTCAATTTGAGGAGAGGCAGCTGCAATCTGTGTGTGGAGAGCTCTGCAGATCACAAGGGCTGAAATTCAGGTTTAAGCTCGTGGATGGACAGCCATTTTCAGTGGGAACTAACCCATTCCCATGTGGAATTAGTGGAATCCTGCTCCCACCAAACAGTGCTTCCATCACTGCTGCTGCAAGGTCAGGCTGGGCTGAATCTTTGCGGGGTTTTTCATGGAACACACTTGAAATTCCGCAGTCTGAGACCAGCTTGTCCAGGAGCATCTATCTGGGCAAGGTTTAACCTTTAGTCTGGGCTTTAGGCTGGGCTCAGGAGCGCGGAATTCACCCAGGAACTGCACGTGACAGGAACACAAAGAGTGTGAACGGAATTTTCCTCTGGCCCGCGGTGCTGGAAGGATCCATCCTGTCCCTGTCTCCTCAGATCCATCCCAGGCTCCTGCCCCTCTCTGTCTGCCCAAGGAGCTGCTCGGGTACAGACGCCCCACAAACCAGGGGCTCACAAACCCGGTTTGGTGTGAGCTGCATGCCAGCAGATCCCAACCTTCTGGAAGAAGAATCCTCCAACTGCCTCTTGCCTGAGCGGCCACTGAAGGTGCAGGAGTAGGAATGACCTAAAACTTCCCCCAAACACAAATTAAGACCCATTTCTAGGACGTACTGCACACCTTGCTGATTATTTGCAGGTTTATAACCTCTCTGTGTCATTGATATTTACTGTGCTGCCCATGGGATTTCGGAACCCCAGGATTTTCTTACCCATATTTTGCATTTTGATATTAATAGAAGAAAAATATGTATTCTATCAAGAGCTATGACTTCTCTGTTCCGATCAGCAGAAACAAAGGGCAATGAAGTCCCCTCCTCAACCACTGATGGTGTTGGGGGTTAGGTTTTCTTTCCTTTTGTTCCTTTTTACGTATAGAATTTTTTCCCATAAGTTGCTAGGAAACACTAACGACTGGGTACTTAAGAAGAACAAAAGAAGTGGCTAAGCTCAGGAGAGAAAAGCATCTGTTTGCAGTTCTCTTATCTGGGAGTTTCTCTCGGAGGGATGGAGATATCTCGAGAATTGGGCTGGTGAAAGGTGGGGATGGAGGAGCTGCTCTCGCTCTGGCTCTCCGAGGAGCACGGTCGGAGGTGCTGTTTCTTAGAGAGAGGAGTTCCTTGCTGCCGCAGGACCCCGCCCAGAGCTGCTCCTTCTGCCGTGGGGTGAGATCCTCTGCTTGTGAGAGCAGCCACTGAACTGGGACCTTATTCCTTCTTAACACCCCCCTCACTAAAGGGGGGACCGATTGCCACCTGCTCGGGTGCCCGGGATCCTGAGCTCACCTCTCCCTGCCCTGCTGGGAGCCGGGCTGTCCCAGCCCCGCCGCTGCTTCAGCACTGCTCTGGGTTTCCCTGCGCTGTGGCCCCGCTCCCCCTGCCTGCCGAGACGTCCTGCCGTGCCAGCTGCTGCTTCCCAGAGTCCTGCTGGGGCACCGGCACCGACAGTCCCAGGGGTTTGTGAAGCAAAGCCTCTCTCTCTCTCCCATCCCTCCCCGTCCCGGCTGAGCCGCCATTGCCCCGCGCTGCTGGAGCTCGCGCCACAGCGCCCCCTGCAGCCGCGGGGGAATCATCGCACCTGCCCTGCCCACCCAGCGCCACCAGCGCCCCCTGCCGGCTGTGACCGGAACTGCACCCAAGGGGACAGCGCCTGCAGGCCCAGGGGGCTGGGACCGGGTTCCTGGTTCTGTTTTGTTGTTAATGCCATAAGAGTTGTTATTTGTTCACTTTATTATAAATACTAGTAAATATACTAGTATATAAATATACTAGCATATTTAAATATACTAAATATAATGTTACTAGTAAAGAACTGCTATTCCTACTCCCATATCTTTTTCTGAGACCTCCTTAATTTCAAAATTACAATAATTCGGAGGGAAGGGGTTTACATTTTCCATTCCTGCCTTCCTCAGCAGACACCTGTCCTTCAAACCAGGACAGATGGGTTTTTATTTGTGTCTTTGAGCTGGTAATGCCTTGGGGCAGGATGGAACAGGAATTTCACACTTCTTAGCCCAAGAGTATTATTCTGCTTTCTTAAAGACACAAATCATTGCTGCCTTTTCTTTTGGCCCAGATTTAAGGTCATAGAAGTTCCTGGGCTTCACACTCATTGCAAGAGTGGAACAGAATTAATTAAGAAGATCTTCACTGAGTTTAGGTGGTGTTGGAGTGATCTCCTCAACCTGAAATTCCTTTGTTCTGTGACCTCAGAAGTCACACCCATCAATAATTTCATAGCAAAAAGTGACTTCTGTATGGATTTAGGGATCTCCAGACACTGTTTGTTTGAAACCTGCGGTTCTTTTGCTGGACCCAGTGCCATGTGCTGCTCCCAAATGCCCAGAGAGAGCTGACAAATAGTTAGATATTCTGGAAAGCAGTAACTTTCCCACCAGCAAAAGCATTAATTAAGAAAGCAGGGTTATTAGTGTCCTTTATTATTCCAGAGCATCCTTGGAAATCAAAATATCAATGCAGAAATCAGGATGATCCCACCAGGCTCTGTGCTGTCGCTAGGCAACCCTGGATGTTGGCTTTGAGGGCCTCAACGGAAAGGGCTGGGATGGAAATCAGAGGTGATGTGTTAAAAAACCACTGACAAACAGGTTTGGTGGTGTTATGTGGGACAGGAGACTGAGTATCACACTGCTCTCAGTGTTTCATGGAGCTGTGGGAGGCTGAAGTTGAAGCTTTTCTTCATCTTTTTAATTTCTCATATTTCCTTTTGTCACATCTCATTTATGCTGTGCTCTTAACTGAGTTTCAGAGCCAGGGTTGTGTTTTATTGCAACTGTTAATCCCATAAAAATGTCATTCTCAGCTAGTTAGGAAAGCTCTGGGAAGCCTTGCCTTGGAAGAGCAATAAAATTCCTGCTGCAATCTGGAGAGAAGGGTTGTGTGCCAGCCTTTGGGTACCTGTGCTGTGCTCTGGGATCCACAGGCAGGACAGAGGATTTGAGCTATTGGTGACAAGAAAGAGCACCTGGGAATACTTGAGATATTTTCTTCTTCATCCTTTTAACTCCAGGGCTTTGAAATGAGATTGGAAATCACTGCTCCAGTGAATAGGAGCTGCAACCTCCTCTGCAGAGACAGGGGCTGGAATAAGGAACCTTTTATTCCCTGCCTGGCAATCCATGGGCCCAGAACCCCTGCAGGGCTGGGCACAGAGCTCCCCTCTCCAACAGAACAGGCACCACCAGCCCAGGAATGAATGAAAAGTGGTTTCTGCCTCCATTCCTTGCTTTTGAAGGAAAGCAGCAGGAACACCTGGTGTTGTTTTTGCTCACTCCTTGGAGTGAGGGCTGGGAGAGCCTGGGATGGCTTTGCCCAGGGGCTGTGGCGCAGTCCCATGGCCAGCTTGCTCCTGGGGCTCTTTAATGAGGCTGCCACCAGCCTTGTGCTGCAGGAGAACGTGGGATGGCTCCTCCAGCCTGAGTCAGAGCTGCCCCTGGAATTCTGGACATCTTTGGCAGGAGGGAAGGTTCAGTTGCGGGGAACACGTCAGAAATAAGCCCTGAGCTTTGTCACCCCAGCTTCCTGCAGCCTCCGAGTCCTCATTGCATTTCCCTCAGAGAAGAATAAATAAGGATCCAGAATAAATAAGGATCCAGAATAAATAAGGATCCTTCCAGGGGCTGCAGAGCTGTGGCTGTCAGGCTGCTGATGGAGCAGGGCCAGCCCCATGGCCATGTCAACAGCCTGGCTCTGCTCTGGCACAGCTCAATTGATGATTTCTGCTCCTGCTTTGCCACCTACAAAGAAAGAATCTATTTGTTGGTGTGCCTGGATTTGTGCTGCTCTTCCCAAAACATCCCATTTTCAACCAGGGAAATGTGAGCTTTGTGAGCACAGCCAGGGATATTTCTGTGCAAAACAGGAACGTGGTTAGCTAGCAAGGTTTAATGGTTGTTTGCTGACCCTCATCCCTTTTCTCCCTGGCTTCAATTGCCCCAGATAAAACCCCCTTGCAGCACGAGGAGCCCAGCAATGCCCTGGGCATTCCCTGTGCCCGGCTCTGCTGTGCCAGGGCAGTGACACTGCTTTTGACAGCTTTTCCCCGGAGCTTTTCCTCCCTGTGCACTATATTTGTACACTCCAGCCCGTGAGCCCTGGGAAGGATCTGCAACGTGAAGTTCTCCTCGACTCTCCCGTGTAACATGAGAATTGGCAGAAGGCTGGATTCTGTAACTCGAAATAAAAGCTGAGTACCCCATATTTTGCTTCAAGAAGAGGCAGACAGACACTCCGACACCAATGCACCCACGCAGGCTGCACTGTATTTTGTATTTTCACCCCTGCCACGAGAGGTGAGTGTTGCTGGCTCCAGCAGTTCTGATGCCTCTGGGATGGGCTCTAAAGTGCCCTGGAAAAGCCCAGGAAAAGGTTCAGTGACACAGGCTTTTCCAGTGAGATGCTCTGCCCTGCGTATCGGGGTGTGAAGGAGGTGGCATGTGGGGAGTCCTGTGTGTGAAATGGAAAAAACAAAAAACTCGTCCGTACTCTCACATCACCAAAGGTATCAGCACGGAGAGAGCTTCAAATAAAATACTGGAAACCTCACTGGATTTTCCTGTGAGTAAACCTGTTCAGACCAACTTGTAGCTTTTAAGTTGGAATTATCCCTGATTATTGAAGGGAGTGTGACCAGGACTGGCTGTGTACCCCAGGCCAAGCTGGAGAGAATCAGCTGAGGAATTAGAGTGGCCAGAAATAAAAATACAGAGGGAATGTATTAGAGGAAAATCTGGTTTTGCTTAAAATTTGATTGAATATTCAATCTTACCTGAATATCTATAGAATATATGCAATGTATGGAATTTACCAGGCCAGGTGTTGAGATCTGGTCTTGAACTTTTCTCCAGCCAACTCAGAGAGGATCAGGAATTAATTGCTGAGCATAATAATGTGCAGCACATAGGGAAAGGGCATGAAAATGCTCCTGAATCACCAAGTATTAACCTCAGACTTTAAAAAGAGAAATAAATCCGTGAGTAATAAAGCCTTTCGCTGCTTGGCTGCTGTTTGCAGAGGTGCCAGCTCAGCTCTGCCCTGGCTGATTCTCTGTGAGGTGCAAAAGGGTGGCAGTGTTGCCACCAGCCTTTGCCAGGCTCTGAGCTTGCTTGGCCCGTGATTAAAGGAAGATCCAGCCAAGCTTCTTCACACTGCAGCAAAACCTTCAGAGCACCGGCATCCTGAGTGCCAAATTTAAGGGAAGAGATGAATATAAAACTCACAGTTGAGATGGCAAAGGATATTCGAGGTGACATGTTGGCCATGAGCTCTGCTTTGGGCTCTGGGGGGAAAAAAACCAGAACAAGGTTAGTTCTAACCTTCAAATTAACCTTCTTCTATTTTTTTTCTGCAGCCAGAGGAAGACCTACAGGCCAAGATGTCGGCTCCAATATTCTGTGTGTATTTCAAACCTCTACTTTGACCCCATTTTCATGGCTTAGTCTCTGGACTTACCCAATATCAAGAGGCTCTGTGCTGATTACTCTGTTTTCCTGGGACCAGAGGAAAAACTAAATATTATTTGTGGGTTGCTTAGAATTCCTGCTTTGTTGCAGCTGAACCTAATTCCATTGTCTAATGTTCACCGTGCTGATTTTGTTTTCTTTCCTGTGGCCCTACTATTTTATTTTATGGTTTTTTTTTCCCTGGCTATTTGTTCCTTGTCATTTGCAGTAATCTGATTTCATTTGTTCAGCTCTTGGCATGGTCTCCCAACATAGTCAGCTGCTGCCATGAATATGTGGAATTTCAGCAATCTGACTAAATATCAATAGACTATTGAACTTTTCTATTATGCATCCTTGTAATCAAGTCAACTGCTTGAGAATTTGCACATCTATGCATTTAGATGTGGAAAAAATAGGCTGTGTTCATGTAATTAAAGTCTATATCATAATACTTGTGCATGAAAGGGCCAAATTAAGGTTTTGCAGGCAAGTTTAATTCCAGCACTTCCTCTTTGTTTGGTGCTTGACTTTGCAACCTGAAAGAGATATGTAATGTTTTTGGTTTTTTTTTTAATTTTATTCATAATATCCATGGAAAATTGAGCTGCTAAACTATCTTTCCACAGCCCTTTGCTGTGAATTATTAGTCATTAATAAGATTTGCAGCTATTAAAGGTGAAGTGAGGCAGAGGAAGCAAAAGTTACTGAGTTTTCTCAACATCAACTTTGTATCAGGATGGAAAGTGGAGGAAAAATCTGCAAAATCAGGGGTTTTGTGCATTTTGTGCCATAGAACCCCAAGACAAAAATCACATTTTTTAAACAGAGATGCAGGAACATTTCATATGCAAGTCAGCAAAAGAAGGGCAGGGTGAGACAGCTGTGACTGAAAAAATGAAATGGGTCTGCTCTCAAATTTTTCACAACATGTGGAGTTTTGAGCCCAGAACGTTTGGGTTCTTTTTTTTTTTTGGAGTATCAGAAAACCACAGGCCAGCTTCAAATTGCACAGTTCCACCATCTTGGTAACATCTGGGGGTGTGATCAGCTCGTCTCATTTTCCTTTATTTCCTACTCCAGTTTGTTTCCTAATTCAGTTCTGCCACGAGGAGCCACGTCCTGCTCGTGCTGGAGAAGCTGGAATGATAACTTGTCTTTTGCCAAGAAATTCAAGGTAACTCCTCGGAATAATGGCAGCAGTAGCTGCAACTTCTGATGAAGTTAGAAACTGTCAACCCCACGGAAATTGATGCCTTAAGGACAAAAAATTCAGGGCAGGTAATTTATTACCATAAGGTAGGAATGGAAACAGCAAAACAAATCACTAAATTTGGTAACTGCAGTGTCTTTGAAATGGTTTTCAAAGTGGAATTATGTTGGCACCAAAGAAAACTCTCCTCAAACTTAAGAGGACTTTTTTGTGCTTAGATCTTGGACTTTCCTTAAGTTTAGGCTGTAAGACCTATCCCCACGGGCCACAGCAAGAACCCCAGCGCCTGCAGCCCCAAAATGCAATATTTCACCCATAAAATTGCAGGGGAAGATTTCCCATCAGCAGCAGACCTGCAGAATTCCTGCTCTTCTGTGTGGCAGTTGAGTCCTCTCTGATTTTTTCTTTTTTTGCTCTACATGGGGCTCTTTTCCATGGATATCAGGAACATGGAAATTCTGCATTTTTTATTTGTGACTATTCCAACATGCCTCTAATTTACATTCCTGGAATATCCATTGGTCCAGCACAGGATCCTCTGCTAAACAGACACAAATAGAGACATTTCCTTCCTTGTTGGAGGCTCAGCTGAGAATTCCTTCTGCATTTCTGGAGGTGATGAATTCTCTCTGAAATCCTGCACGAGGCTGTTTGCAGTGCAAACACTCTGTCTTTAGCTGGAGGTACACACAGAAATGCTTTCAGGAAGCTCCTACTGCTCCTGCAGTACCACGCTGGGAATATTTTGTGCTGTTCCCAGCAGATCCTTCTTTTATTTCTGTAAATATTTGCTCTGAGGAACAGCAAACAAAATTTTGGAAGGCTGTAAAGACGTTATTCAAAATGACGGTTAATATTCAAGGAATGTTCTCTTGAGTCACTATCTGCTCTCCCCTGGCTGCCTCTTCTGATTTCTGGCAAAATTGTGTATGACTCTGAATTCAGGTTCTATATCTGAGGAATACCAGGAGTACAGATTTCTGTATCTGGATACCATGTAGGTGAAAAAAAAAAAAATTAATTCTATGCAGCCACTCTGTAACACATTGCATAAGAGATCACAATGTATAAAAGGGGCTTTGACTTATATTTAGCTTTAACATCATTTTTTTTGAAGTATCATGGATATACTTGCAAGCATGAAACTCTTCTCAAAATGAAAATAAATTCAGTAATTTCTATTCTGTAGTTCAAATTAAAATTTAGACATACAACAAAAGAGAAAATAGGTCGTGTCAGATGGGGTGATCCAGCAAAAGAGCATCGCTCTTTGAATTTCAAAATTGTGAATTCCCAAAATGTGCATCTCAAAAGTTAAATGTTCTTAATTTTAAACATACTACTGGGCTTGTCGGGGACGCAATTTTTAAAAACCTTGCTTTCCTGACTTTTAAATTGTAATTAGCGTGGTTAGAAATTCATTTCAGGTCTTTGATGGGAGCTGATTCCCATGTAATCACTTGGCTCCCCCAAAAGGGCTTTCAGGATCATCCCAGAAATGCAAAACTCACGGGCACCGTGAGGCCTGGGAAGGCTTGGGACTGGATTAGGGAGATCCCCGATTGCTGCTGCTGAATCCCATCCTTTCCACCTCTTTCCTGGGAAAAAACTCACCCCCAGTGGGAGCCAGGAGAAACCTCATGGAATTCTTCCTCCTTCCATGGAAACTTACACAAAGCTGTGCCCCCACTGATTTTCTCCTTGAAACAGGTTGGGATCCATCTCAATTCTTGCAATATTCCCTTTCCTGAGGCTTCTCCTGATCCTTCCCAGCCCCTCTGCACCTGCTCCCACGCAGGCAGCTGGAACTGGGGGCCCTGAAAGGATCTTCCCCCACTCCCAGCTGTGGTTCCCGTTTTGTTGTCTCTCCCCGGTCCCTGGAGCAGCTCCCTGATTGCAGCTCTGCTGTTGGGATGGATTTTTCTGCGTGCTCTGACACCTTCCCCAGCCTGGTGAATAGATTTAATAATTAGACAATGGGATTTTTCTGTTCCCGCCCACCCTCGCTGAGCCTTGCTCGTGATTCTATTCTTACCTGGCATATTCCAGCAAAGTTCCTGCTTTTAAAGGGTTTTGGAGGGTGCAGCAAAATATCAGAGGAATAATTCAGCAGAATATCAGAGGAATAATTCAGCTAAAGTTGGAGGGAAAGGACAATGGCCTTGTGTGCCTTTCAGCACATCAACAATCCCTCGGGGCTTTCTGTCCCACCACACCACTCTCTGGTAACACACTCATTTCCCAGGCCCGTCCTCAGAGCTGGAATGAAGTCTCTTTGGTGTTATTCCCGCTCAGAGATCAAATGGGGATCATTTCTGTGGATAAATAAGCACTGTGAGTGATTTCAAACGTTTTTTCTCCCTCTGTGCTGTTTTCTCTCAGTGGTGTGTGAATGCCACTGATTTGACTTCTCCTCTGCTTGCAGGGCTGATCTGAAGAGTTTCCACCCCACAATCACAGCCCAAGTTTCCAAGAGTGGTAAAAAGAACACAGTACATGCGCTAAATAAACATTAAACATCAATATCTGTGGTGCACATTTTATTTGAGGAGCTGGTAGCTTGTAAGACCTTTGTAAAGGAGACAAAGCCCTTAAACTCTATTTCTTAATGTTGTCTCTGCTCTTGAAAGGTGGCTCTACTTTATAAAGTATTTCTGGTGAAGCAGAGGGACAGAAGCGCGTGGGTTTACACGTTGCTCTTGTCCTCAGCAGTGTCACCTGCCATCAGCTGTGCCACCTCTGGGTGTGCCCTCAGATCAACCTTTGTAATTCCTCCTCACATCAGGGTGGGAGGGAAATTCAGTAAAATTCCAAAAGTAGTAGTATTTCTCATTTCTAGTGCAGTCATAGCTAAATATATCGTGCAGCAGGACTTGGAAATAGGGGAGAAAACACAACTGCATCCTGTCCCCCTTCTTTGCACAACAGTCTGAGCTGGCTACGATAGTAAATGTAAGGAGGAGAGGCAAGGGTTCTTGAATCTGGGCTCATCCTTTATGTCAAGCTGCACCATTCTACTCTGATTCCACAGAATCAAAATGATGGTAAAGATCAGAGATCAATAGAAAAATTTACTTTTCTCCAAACCAAAAATCTGACTCACGTAGGTGTTGGGTGGTTTTTTTTGTTTTTGTTTGGGGTTTTGTTGTCATTGTTGTTTGTTTGTTTGTTTGGGGGTTTTGTGGGGTTTTGGTTTTGGTTTTGGGTTTTTTGGTGCTATTTTCACCAAGCTTGAAATTAAGAACTAGATTTGGGGGACGATCGAAATATGAAAAAAAAAAAATCTTTCTATTCCATATACAATTAAAAGATATTATTTTGGGCTAAAATGAAAGAGACTTTCCCTGCTAAGTGATGCAATTAACTTCTAATAACACTTGCTAGAGCCTGGGTTGCATCTGAGCCCAGTCTTTGCAGAGGTCAGAGGACCATATTGTGGGTTTTGTTTTGTTTATGGGGACATGAACCTACAAGCAGGAGGACTTTTGTCCATCCTGACAAAATTTGAAAAGGTTCTCTGGGCTCGGGACTGGTTGCCAGATGTGAATAAACAAATACAATTGCTCTTCCGATCAGTTTTCCATCCAGTTTCAGCAGGAGTTGAGCAGTTCTTGGGGCTTGACTTGCTCTGGTTCGGGTATCATCAACAGGACTTTTTCTTTGACGGAGCCAGTTGCAGCAGACCCCAAACGAGGTCAGCTCTCTTGGCTGGGTAACAACGAGAAAGGGTGTCCTGGTTTGAAGGACAGGTCTCTGCTAGGGAAGGCAGGAGCCTCCCTTGGAATGAAGAATGTGAACCCCTCCCCTCTGAATTATTGTCATTTCGAAATTAAGGGGGTCTCAGGCAAAGATATGGGAGTAGGAATAACAGTTCTTTACTAGGATTTATAACAGAGCAAACAAACAACAACTCTTATGGCACTAACAACAAACAGAACCAAGAACCCGGTCCCGACCCCCTGGCCTGAAGGCACTTTCCCCTCCTCGGTGCAGTGATGGTCACAGCCGGCAGGGAGCACGTGCTATGGTGGTTCAGTCAGCAGGGGAAAACAAAACGGAAGAGAGGTTTTGCTTCCAAACCCCCTTGGAGCAGTCGATCCCAGTGCCCCAGCAGGATTCTTGGAAAGCAGCAAACTGGGACGGCAGGACGTCTCGGCAGGCGGGGGAGCGGGGCTGCAGCGCAGTGAAACCCAGAGCAGTGCCGAAGGAGCGGTGGGGGCGGGGGGCAGCAGCCGCCCGGCTCCTAGCCCAGCGAGGAGAGGCGAGCTCAGGGATTCCGGGCACCCGAGCAGATGGCAACAGGTTCAGTGGCTGCTCTCACAAGCAGAGGCTCACCCAAGAGGCAGAAGAAAACAGCTCCAAGCCAGGGCTCCAGCAGCAGCAGCGAAAAAAAAACTTCTCTCTCTCAGAGCTGCCTCTTCCCGTGTCCTCCTCAGAAAGCCAGTCCCGCTCCGCCCCCGCCCTCTCCTTTTACCAGTCCCCAATTCTCGAGATATTCCTCCACCCCCCTTCGAGAGAAAACTCCCCGACAGAACAGTAAACATAGATGGCCTTTTCTTTAGGCCTAGGTATAGCCTTTGTTTTTCTTAAGTACTCAGTAATTAAGGCTATTTAGCAACTGAATGGAAAAAAATTCTATACTGTTAAAAGGAAACAAAAGGAAAGACAACCCAACCCCCAACAAAGGGACATTCCCCTGAGCACTTACTGGTCAATGGAGATGAAGGCCCTGGTGGAACTCTCAAGGAATTCACCGGTGTGGGATTTTTTGAAAAGCTGCGAGGAGACTGGCACAGAGAAGTGTCTTTGTAGTTTTTGCAGCTCTCTTGCTCATCCCCAGATGTGTGCTCGATGTGCTAATTAATCCTCATTCCAGACGCTTTTTAACCACGGCAGATGAAGGCTCTCACTTCGTGTTCTACATGGGGTACACCATCCCTCAGAAAAGGGGCAGAATTCACCAAATTGATTGTTTAGGAGTTAATATCCAGCAGGATGAAATGTTTGCTGTGTTAAATTATGCTCCAAACAGCCTGTGGTGGAAAAAACCAAATAAATGTAGGCCCTTTACCAGGCTGGAGGTTAATTATCTGAGTGGTGTCGGTGAGAGGAGATCCAAAGCCACTGGCATTCCACAGCTGACTCCTAAATTAATGGATTTACAAGGAGCTGGGGGTGCAGCCTCGTCGTTAAACTGGGAATTCTGTGTTCCCCTGCTTTGGGGTGTGGGAGCTGCACAGAGCAGGGGGGAGCAGGGAGGTGGTAACTGAAAGGAGAAGAGTTCTTGATTTTGGAAGAAAAAGAGTTCTCTGAAAAGGGTTTTGTTTGTTTTTCACAAGACCACAATGCCCTGGGACATGGGTGAAAACCGAGCCTGTGTTCCTGGAGGGGAAACTGGGACATCTTTTCTGCAGGTAAATTTTCTCTTGAACAGAAAGAGCAGACCCTGGGCTTCCCAGAGCCGTATTCACATCAAGCACTGCCTATTTTACATTCCTTTGCTGCTTTTCACGTTCTTTTGGAAGATAATTTGGCATTTTGCTGCTAATTACCACGACAGTGAGCAGGGAATTCTTATTTTGCAGAGGCTTTGAAGGGTTGTGGTTGTTCAGCTGCTCTGGGGTGGTCACTCCAATTTTCCTGCTGATGTTTTGTCCCACACTCTTCCAGGGCTTCCAGCTTTGGAATCTCAGCTTGGGCTGCACCAAAAGAGTGGCTCCTTTTGCTTTGATCATTTTGTGGAGGTTCTGTAGCTCCTACCCCTCCTTTTCAAGAGAACTCAGCAAAATTCCCTCTCCATTCTTCTCTTTCATGCTCTGACTTCTTAATGAGAAGCTTTTACGAGGCCGTTGGGTTCACTCTGAAACAGCTGTATCCAAAGAAATTAGCGGTGCGCTTGGATTTGTATCAAATAATGAAATTAAAACTTTTCTCCTCTGGTGGTCTTCAGGTCTTGAATTTTTAGTTTTATCAGCAGAGCTAAGCTACACGTCTGAGGAATTGTTTCTCCTCAGATAACAACCCAGCAGGACTGCAAATGAAATGACACTTCAACATTATTGCCGTTTTTCTATAAAATGTCTCTATTTTACATCCTAAAAATAACCCTAAGAAATTACTGAGCTATCATCTCTGGCCACCTTTACGGACTATTTCTTTATTGCTTTGGATTTAAGGAAGTAAAAGGTTTTTCTAGGCATTACCCAGCTGGTGCTTGCAGTTTTTAAAGGTTATAAAAGGAAAAAATTGCATGTTTCCTGTGCTGTCCCTGCCCTCCCTTGAGCATGTGTACATCCACAAAATGTACACTGTAATGGCAATTCCCCAAGGGAATAAAAATAAAGATACAGTCTCACGGGTTTGGGACTTTTTGCCCACTTCCAAAGTGATTTCTGCAATACTTTATTTTTTGGTTTTTTCTTTCATTTTTACCTAAACTGATCTGCAACGAAATTCATTCTTCTTCAACAAACAGCGCTATGGTTTAAAAGAAAACAACCCCAAAACCTCACAGCTCTCACTCTCTCGCCAACATTTCCATAATCTTTATGTAGGTTCATTTATACAGTAATTATGTGTGAGAAATAAATTGCTGGGGCAGTGCAATGAAATGTTCTATGTAAACACACTGGCAGATAATATATTGTACTGGAAATAACTTTTTTTTATTTTAGTGCACTGATAAAAGTGTCTCTCAGTTCAGAAAAGTTTCTCGTGGAGTGTTTGATCCGATTCTGTGCCTTTTGTGGAGATATTTTTTGGTTGTGCAATATGATTTGGGTTGCCAGTGCTCATCCCTGCAATTCCCTTCCAGTTTACCAGGAAATGGATACCAAAATGTCCTGAACAGGTTTTGGGTGGCACAAATCTCTGTGGTGCTCTGTTTATTACACAGTACCACGTTCAGTGCCATCTGCCACATCTGCGCCGGGGTAAATCCAAGATCCTCCCCCAAAGTGGATGGAAGAACCACCAGAGCTCTTCTGCCATGGAGAAATCACAGCCCTGTCCAGGGGAACCATTCCAGAGAGGTGATTTTATAGGGGAAAAACCAGTCAAACCTTGGAAGTGTGGCCTTGAGAGAAGCAATAAAAATCCTTCAGTCAAGTCTGGGATGCATTTGAGCCCTGAAATTCCCTGTGGTCCATTCCAGCAGCACCTCTTTGTTGCCCACACTCCCCCAGCCCTAAAATCCCTTCCCCATAAATCTGGGATGGCTCTAAGTCCATGTGAGCTGGTGAGAGGTGAAGCCACCCTGGAATTTCATTCTGAGATGCTTTTTCTCCTTGTGCCTGGGCCAGAAAGGGTTTTGTCACTGTGAGCATCTTGGCTGATCCAAAGAGCCCTTCTAAGCTCAGTGTCTGGCTTTGCAGAGGGCAGGGGTGGTTTTCTCCTGCCAAAAAAAAGCACATTTAGCCAGAGTTCTGCCTGGTGAGAGGCTGCTGCAGACAAGGGAGCAAAATCTGGGCTGGCTGGCTCTGGAATGGAAGAGGTGCAGCACAAAGGAGCCTTCTCTTGCCTGTTTCTGGTCATTTTTTTCTCCCCTTGGACATCTTCCTGTGCTGCCTCACTCCAGGGAAAGGTTTGCCTTTGGGTAGAACCAGGATGTTTTTCATATTCTGCACTCTTTGTCGTGTGTGTCCTCCTGGAAATAAATAAATGGATCAACACTCCTGCCTGTGGCTCATGGCTCCAAAGACAGAGCTGGGCTAATGATCCTGTATCAGCCATTGGCTGGCCTCGTGATTCATGTATTGCCACTAACTTTGAAGGCTGACTTCTCTTATACTTTCAGCAGTGACTTTCACAAATAAGGATGGCTTGGTCTCTGTAAAGGATGGAAGAGATTTAATATTCACATGAGCTAATTTATGTTTTTAACCGCTAACTCCCTGGCTTTCCAAAGTTTTTACGGCACCTGATAAAAAATAATTAAAAAAAAATTCTATTCACTCTCACATGATTTAGAGATGAAATGCATATTACCTTTCAAGACAATATTTACAGGGTCAAAAGTAGGATGCAACTTGATTAAATCAACAGAAAGGGTACTGAAGGAAGAAGAAATTCAGATACACCTGCAATATAATGTGAAAGCCTTCAGCTTTTATCTGTGGAGCTTTCTGGCCACCTGGGCTGACAGCAATCAATATGAAATCTTTTCCCACTTAGATTTAAATGAATGCAAAAAGAAAACTCTGCCTTATCAACTGGGAAAAATTCCAGCTTCATTTTGCTTTTTAAGGGCCTTGTATAATTTTTTACCTGTCGAGAATGAAAATATTTGCCTGTGCATTAATTTTCAACATCTTCTTTGTGCTGAGATTTTGAACCAGATTCAAAAAAAGAGAAGAAATGTCCCTGAATATGTCCCAGAGGGAACAAGCTGCGTAATGGGATGCATCATGCTAAACGACTTCACGGTGTTTGAGGCAAGTGTTGAGGTGCACCGAGGTTAAAAAGGAAATATATTCCTGTTTTTCACGTCCTGTATTTCCAGGTTGCACCTCAGACACCTTGCTGGGTGCTGCACACTCCCCTGGCCTGGGTCTGAGGGGCTGCACAGGAACTTTCCTGAGCGGGGAGGGATCCATTCCCTCTCAAACTCCCTGAGGCACCAGAGGAGAGCTGAGGCAGCAACGGCACAGGAAGGTGCCAGGAAATTCTGCACATCCCTCTGTAACCCCTTCCTGGCCCAGGTGCCAGGATTTCATTGCACACCTGAACATTCGGAGTCCAACAAATTCCCGAACAAACTCCCTGTGCAGTTTCATGCCCTGCTTGCACTGAGCTGGCTGGTTATGTTTGATTAATAACCCCTTGCTGCATATCCCAGTTCCAGCTGCCTGCTGCTCCATTTCTCCCTAAAATACCAGTGCTGGGGCCCTTGTTTTTCAGAGGAGGGAACAAACACTGCCCCTGCTCCGCCTTCTTCTTGGTGCATCTCAAGTTCTTACAAGATGACTCAAGAGCCACCAAAACACCTTTGTAGTAACACCAGCCAAAGAGGTGAGAGAGCAGCACGGGTGTGTGCTCAGTTCAGCACCCAGCCTCGCTCACTCAGCACCAGGGAAAGGCTCCTTCATTCCCTTGGCCTGAAATTCCAGCCGGACATACCGAGAGCAAAACGTCAGGGGGCTTTGCTCTCATTGCCAGGGCTTTAAACGGACCTGCTCAGAGGTTTGAGTGGGGCCTTGAATCCCTGCTTTCTCTTTGCCAAACATGGATAAGGAAATTCATGAGGAAAAGTCTCCAGTGCCCTTTGCCATCAGCAGCCACTCTCGGGTCTCAGGATGCCTTTGGAGCCGCTGTTTGTTTGGGACCTTCGTGTGAGCCTGGTGCAACTGATGCTGCTTGGCTTTTGCCTTTTTCCTTTTCTATGCTCCCTATGTTCTTCACACATACATTTGTAGCTCTGTAGCCTATTGTATTAGCAGCTAATTTTCCCAGTAATTTACCGTGGCCTTTCTCTAAGCAAAAAAAAAACCCAAACAAAAAAAACAAAACCAAAACCAACCAACCAACCAACCAAACAAAAAACCAAAACAAACAACTCCCCCCCCAAAAAAAACCCCAAACAAACAAACAAAATTCCAGAACTCCAAGCCCTGAGAAATGCAAGGCCCCTATCCTATCTTGGGAACCAAGGCCAAAAACAACTCTTCAAAATCCATTTTCATAAACAAAGTACGATTAATTCCAAGAAAGAAAGCTCCAGAGGAGGGTCTTAACATGGGGAGAAATTAAATCACCACTTGTCCTACTACTTGGTGCCTTTATCAATTATCAATAATTTCCTAAAACCTATCAAAGTGTACTCACCCCTGGCAGGGGTGGGCTTTTGTGGACATCTTACGCCCAATTTTCTGCAGGAAATGCCAGGAAATAGAAACCCAAATAATTTAACCCCCAGTTTTCTCAGAAAATGCCAGAAAATAGAAACCCAAGTAATTTAATCCCCAATTTTCTACAGAAAATGCCAGGAAATAGAAACCAAAATCATTTAACCCCCTAACTTTCTACACAAAATGCCAGGAAATAGAAACCCAAGTCATTTAACCCCCAATTTTCTGCAGAAAATGCCAGGAAATAGAAACCAAAATCATTTAACCCCCTAACTTTCTACACAAAATGCCAGGAAATAGAAACCCAAGGCATTTAACCCCCAATTCTCTGCAGCTCTACAAAAGCGCAGAGAGAGAACAAGGAGCTGAGGTGGTTTTTATTTCATGGCAGCCATAGATAAGGAGAATCACCTTTCTCAGCTGGCCTGTTCCTGTCTTTGAGCTCCACTGCGCACGACTCTGGGCCCTTCTGTGGACACCCATTTGGGGGTAAAATACCCTATTTTAAGCTATATAATCTAATTTAAATATAAATCTTTGGTAGAGCAGGTTGCAGTTGTCTTCTGGAGCAGGGGAGGACATTTCACTGCTTATTTCCTGTAAATCCTTCCAAACAGGTCTGCACCTTACCATGTTCCTGTAGTGGCTGCCAAGATGAAGTGAGGAGAATTAGGGAATGGCGAAGCTGACAGTAGATTGAGAAGGATATAAATGTATTTGAACACAGAAATAATCCACCAAGACCAAGTTAAAAATCTGGCTCGGGGTCCCACAAAGCTTGACCAGGAAAATGTCATTTTTGAGACTTTCAAAGTGATTTTGTGGATGTGAAACCTTGGAAGTTACTTCTACTGGGAGTTCATTGGGCAGTAAAGTGGATACAAGGGAGAGAAGTTGAGCTTGAGGGAGATTTGGTTACTAAATGTGATTTCAGTCCATTAATTTCTGGAAAATAATTAAAAGTGTTGTGAAATTCCTTCTTCCTCCTTTTCCTGAAGTCAGGCTGTGATCCATGGGGGGATTCACCCATTCAGCTGCAGAACAAATCCATTTTCCTCAATATTTCCAAACCAATCAGACCAAACTGGGACCCCCAGTCTGGACTGGTTGCCTCCTTATCTGGTGGTTTTTTCTTTTTTTTTTTTTCTTTTATTTTCTTCTTTCTTCTTTTTTTTTTTTTCTCCTTTCTCTGATTGTGGCAGCATCATTTAGATCTGCCTCTTCCCTTGATCTTGATTTTTTTCCCTCAAATATTTACCCTTGACCATGTTTATGCCAAGATATGGATATTCTATTTTAACTATGAGTTGAAACATTGTAAACCCACCAAATTAATGGTTTTGCTTCAATGCAAAAAGTATTAAATTAAATTGTCCTCACACTTGATCGAGTTTAAATTTTTTTTTTTTTTTTAAAGTCTATCAGTGTTCCTCGGACAAGCCAAGTGTCACATTGAGGCACCACCACCTGCATATTTATGAATTTATTTGTATTCTGAGGCATTCTCTGATGTTTCCTGGACAGGTTTCCACACTAATAAGTGTTTAACTCAAGAGGCTCCACAGGTAACCTGAGAAACCAAAGCCTACCATAACTTTTTTTTGCAAAATACTTCTTGTAAGTCCAAAATAAATAAATAAATGAGAGCTGAAGGATTGCATTGCTTTGTTTTATTGAACGTGTTGCTTGCACAGCAACGAAATACACTCTTTACAGGAAAATAATTAGGGCTGTCCTGGTTCCTTAGAGGCACATTTATTTCTTTCTGCTCCTTGCCTGTAGATCAAAGAGATATTGGACAGTTATTTTCAAGTAATAGCAGGGTTCAGTTCTGAGTTTGATTTATACCAGCATTTCTTATGCATTGAAAATGTGCACTTGGAGCTCCTCTGGCTAAATTAAATCTTGATTTTCAATTTATATATTTGTCAATCAATAAATATATTTGATGGGAGCAAACAGACTCTCTCTGCTTTTTCTGTAGTAAATGGACTTTCTATCATTTCTGGATGTTAAATACCAAGTAGAGAGCTCAGCTGGCAGTGAAGCCTTTGGTCTCCTCCACGGAATTTTAAGGAAATAAGGGATACTACCAGAATCCACTGGATCCAGTGGTTGTATTCCATGGTTATAATCCCCGGTGGATTTTCTGGGAATGAGATGGAGGCAGTGCTGCCAGAGTGGACCTTTGCTCTCATCCCTTCCCCAGCATGGGGTCTCAGTCAAACCCACAATCTGAGCCCTAAAATTCAAAGTTCACTTATGTCTCAAGTGTGTCCAGCCTTCCTCTGAGCCTGTCTCACAGAGCCAGAGATCCATGGCCAGTAGGAAAAAAATGCATTATAGAGACTTTTTTAAGGATTTCTAGTTCTAAATCTAGGCAGGAACGTGGGCACGTCCACGCAAAACTCGTGTGGGGATGGCAACGAGCCCAGGAACGAACTCCTGAGCAAAGCCTACACCTGGAGCAAATGGCTCTACAGGTTTGGAGTTAATATCTGTGAACCCCAGCGGAGCACAATCAGTTAAATGCCTGTTTTAAGTTCCGAGCTGCTGCTGCAGGAACCTGTTTCTGTTTTCCTTTCAGCAGCGTTCCCACAGGCTGCGGTGTCACAGCTTCCACCACTCTCTGTCCAGTAGAATCTACTCGGCTGTAAGAACCCTGTAAAGTTATTTGCACAGTGACCCTAACTCCAGCTAAAAACCAGGGACAAACCTGACCCCTGCAACTTTATGGTGTCTATTTCCTAAAAAAACCCTTCAAATTACCTGGGGGCAAACACACAGAGCAAAATCAGGGCTGCTTTGCACCAGTTCTCTCTTGAATGTCCCTCCATCCTCAGCTTTAGGCACAACAAAACTACAGACCCAAAACTGCAAAGTAATGTATGGTTCTCCTTATTGTTAATTGGTTTGGGGAGTTGCAGTTATAATTTCACAAATAATAGGTCTTAATTATATCATTTTTTCCCCTAGAAAAAGAGGGGAAGAGGGGTAGAAAGGTGAAACATTACCTCTGGAAGATTAGGGAAGGACCTTAGGAGGGTTCAGTAGTGCTGCAGAGCTCCATTCATTACACTCGAAGGAATTTTCTGAATACAAAGAAAAAAACAACAAGAAAACCAAAGTATTTAAAACATAAAACCCCACGGATTTAGATTTTCCTGCCTTGCCTCAAGGCATCCCCACTGTGCATTCCTGTGTGCTGAGTCCTCTGGCAGGAGCTCTGCCCTGCCCTGTGGGATCAGGGCTGCTGGGAAGTTTCCTGCTTGGCTCCACCTTTGCCCAACGTGTTTGAAGGGCCAGTTTAGAAGCAGGGTGAACATTTTCCAGCGCTGAAGCTGAGCAGCAGCTGATTCCCAGTCTGGCTGGTGGACAGTGCTGTTTTCTCTGTTTGCTGGAGCAGGTCTTGCTGCTTGGTGGTGATTAATTCCTACCATGGCTCACGGTTAAATATCAAATTACAGAAAAACTGAAGCACCTATGTTGTTCCCTACAGAGGCACTTCCTGATGTTCCCAAAGCCTTTCTTACAGGGCTTGAAGGGAATTGTTCTGTTTAAGGGCAGTGATCAGTAAAATATGTTCACCTTGAATAGCCAGGATGGCTGCAGAGGCTTTTGATGGTGCTGAGGAACGGTCCCAAGGCTGGAAAGTGGCAAATGGGACAAAAAAAGGGGGTAAGAACTCACAATTTATAACCCTCCAGAAGCATTTGCTGCTGTGGGAAGCTGAGCAAGCTGGGCAGAATTCCTTATGGATCCACAAATGGGCCATGAGGATCCGCAGAATTCACAGAGAATTCACAGAACTTCGCACAGTGCTGATGTTTGACCAGTGTGGGTTCGGAAAACTGTCTGTTCAAGGTGCCTAAAACCAAGATATTGGAAACCTGTACAGTTTGGAAGATCTGCATTAAGTATCCACTGGGCTGGAGGGATCTTTGTTGTGACTCTGGGTGCCACTGGAGGATATTTGGGGTGTGCAGTGGGGTGTGTCTGTGAGCAGGCTGCTGCTCACAAGGGGGCTCTTGGTAAATTCCAGAGGTCAGACTGAGCCCTGGGTGGATTTTGCCAAGCCCACCCACATTTCTGCATGTGTACACACCATTAAATTCGGCTATCTTCAGCAGTAATGATTCAATTTGCAATTATATTGATTCTGCATGCAGATGAGCTACCTGCTTTGCACAGAACACTCACGGGCCTATTTTTTTCCTCGTGATCGACAGAAAGTGAAGGTCTCCTTTCAGAAGCAGGTTAGTGTTAGAGGAGGAAAATGCCAAAACAAAACCCCTGAAAAGCCTTTCCTTGGTTGCCTTCCAAGCCCCAGCAGCTGCAGAGGGTGAATTGCTCCATGTGGTGTCATTGCACTTTTAGCCAGCTTTATTCTCTGTTTGTTTTCTGGACATTTGTCCTTGCTGAGGCTCCAGCTGTTTGTTCCCCATGTGGACACAGCCCCGGAGGCGTTTTCCCCGGAGGAGGGGAAGGATCCAGCCGCCAGGAACGGTGTCCCCAGGGAAGGGTGGCCTCCCTGCCCTCCGCTGGCTCCCCGTGTGTGCCCCCTCTCCCTCGGCAGGTCACTGAGCTTTGCTCCACGGAAATCCCAGTCAAGCGCTGCCAGCTCCGCGTCACTGCAGCCATGGGACAGCTCTGGGGCTCTTTGGTGGCCCGTGGCACCAGCAGGGCAGGGGCTGCGTCTCCTGGGGGGGAGGGAGGCACCGGTGGCACTGGTGGCACTGCAGTAACGGGGTTCAAAGGGGCAGGTTTGTCTGCAAAAGGACCTTTTGCCCTGTGACAAAAGGTGATGCCACCACCTGGGAGCAGAGCTTAGAGCAGCTCCCTTCTCCTCCTGCCTCATTTTCCAGCCTGGGTTTCTAACTGCACATCCATTCCTTTCTTCAGGCCAAACCCTGTTCCACGGTTCTTGCTGAACTCTGGTATTTCATGGAATATTAGGGCAGATTTAGATCAGATATTACGGAGAAATACTTTACATGAGGGTGGGCAGGCCCTGGCACAGGGTGCCCAGAGAAGCTGTGGCTGCCCCTGGATCCCTGGCAGTGCCCAACGCCAGGCTGGACACTGGGGCTTGGAGCAGCCTGGGACAGTGGGAGCTGTCCCTGCCCATGGCAGGGGTGGCACTGGATGGACTTTAAGGTCCCCTCCAACCCAAACCATTCTATAATTTTATTATAATCTCCTTTAAAAATAAACTTTCAAAAGCTGCAGGGAGTTTTTTTCTGCGTGCTCAAAGACCTGCGCTGGTTTTGGGCTGGGAATGTCACTTCAGTCATTGACAGCTCTCTATCTCTGAACAGGAAACCCAGGCAGGGCCTGCCCGGGCTGTTCTGAGCACTTTAAATCTTTGACAAATCAGTTTTACACAGCCAGACTGAGGCAGATAAAGCAGCATCAGCCCCATGATGCCTTCAGGTCCCAGACGTGAGGAGCAGCTTGTCCCCATCACCAAAGTCTCCCCACAAGAGCTCCCAGAGATAAAACTTTGCCCTGCTTTTTGTGCCCAGGGTATTCCTCACTTCAGCTTTCATTGTGGCACCGTGGGGGCTGCCAAGGTGACAGTGCCCATGGAATTACCCGATTTTCTCATGGATTGATGGAATTTGTGCAGTTTGATGTCTAAGCAGTGCAGCAACTGTAAGAAGTGAGCTTGGCAGTCAAGTCCTGCGGTTCTTTCCAAGGGTAACTCTGTGACTCTCTCAAATGCTGTGCTTTTCAGTTCTTTCCACAGCTAATGAGGTGATAGCTGCTTTAAAAAGTGGTGTGATATTCTGATATATTCTGCTGGCCCACTCTGTCTTTTAGAGCCACTCCTGCACTTTGTTCACCCCACCCTTTGTCTCTGCGCCTGTGAAACCCTGGCAGTGCAGAGCAGAGAGCAGAATCCATTCCTCCCAGCCAGCCTAGACCAGGAAATGTGGTTATTTAATGATGCTCTCATCGCCGAGCAAAAATTTTCATTCCAACTTTTGCTTCAGCTCAGAGCACTCCACGTTTTTACAGCTCGTTTGTCAAGCGAAGTGCCCAGCTCAGCCCCCCAAGTGCCCAGCTCAGCCCCCCGCTGCACTGGCACTGGAATTCACCCCTGCTCCATTAGCACCTCATTAATCCGCACCCCAGCAGCGGCTCTCTCCTCCTGCTGGAAGGACAAACCCTTGGAGAAGGACTCAGATTTGCGTAGCTCTCAGATAGGAAGCGTTCAGAACACACCGGAACATCTCCCCAGCCCAGCCTCAGAACACTGAATTAATCTTCACACATGAAGATTTTGGTAGAAATTCACCCCTAGGAAGCATTTCCTTGGCTAACTCCACTGCTTCCACTGGAAAAGCAGCACAAAACCACGCAGGAATGATTCAGGGATGGTCAGAGACTGACTCAGAGCCTGAAATCAATAATTACTGGGGAAAAAAAAGCCACTTTTAGGTCTCTAAAGGCATCTTACCACATCTGAATTACCTCCTTTCCTTCCATATTTCAACTTCTCCTACCTTTGCTTACTGATCTAGGTTTACTGGATTTCTTTTAAATGCCCTGATGTTTCAGAATATTAACCAAGAGCTTGCCCTGGCACTTCCAGCTTCTGCCATCATTCCAGGACTGCCACGCACACGAGTCCAGAGCCAAGTGCCACCCAGGAAGCACAGCAGGACCAGTCTGTGGCAAAGCAAGGGCCACCAGGGCTCCATGGGGACACTGCAGTCCTGCCTTACCGAGGACAGACAGCACCAGAAAACCTCCAGAGTGGCTGATGCCAGTAAGACATTGTGGTTTGGAAAACATGGGGGGTGAGATGGCCTCACCACGAGATCCTTAGAACACTGAATTAACCTTCACACATGAAGATTTTGGTAGAAATTCACCCCTAGGAAGCATTTCCTTGGCTAACTCCACTGCTTCCACTGGAAAAGCAGCAGGATTTGCATTCCAAGCTCTCTCTCCTGCTTCTAAACTGTTCTGGCTCTGCTTCCAGCTCTCCCCATCCTGCATTTGTAATGTTGAATCTTTGCTAATTCTTCCTGTGTTGCTGTGGCTCTCCCATCTGCATGGGAGTGGAGATGCCCCACAGGGCAGGAAACCCTCACGAAGGGCAGGTGCTGCTGAGGAGACAATTTCTGTGCCATGGGACAGAGAGGAGAAGTTGCCTTTTGTCTCAGAAATCACCACAAACCAACGTGGTCAAACCCCCAAACAAGTAAATGAACAAACTGGCTATTATGTGGTCATGGTGTGTGGGATTACTGTGGTACAACACCTCCAAAAGACACATTTCTGCCCTGGAGGGTGGCTCAGTGTTTGTTTTCTCCCTCAGCTCGACATTTTCTACTGTTCATTAGGTCTCTGTCACTTGCTGCTTTCCCTCAGTCTCCTCAAGCTGCTGGAAGGACCAGAGAAGGAAAAAAGCTACCAGAAATGGGATTCCTCATTCCATGCCACACGACTTTCAAACGCTTCAATTTGACTCTGGCAGTAGCAATAGTTTACAATTGTGGCGTTATTTCAGCCAGATATGTCAGTGTTCGTGAAACCCTGTGACCTCTCACAGCCCTCAGGGGATGCTGCTCCCAAGGTGTTCCACGGGAGGAGAGAAGCTCTGGGGGAGGAAGCCAAGCTCAACAGTTGGGGTTACAATGCCAATATCTTGGGCTTCTGCTCCGTTCTGGGACCTGAATTCCTTTCCAGAGCGTGAAGTGGATTGAGGGGCAAAGCCTTGCCTTTCCCACCTTCAGAGCTTGTTTGTATTTCTATTTATATTTGTGTTTGTATTTGTAGCATTAAAAACCACAAACATCAGGGCAAAACACAGCGAGAAGCAAAGGACACTGACTTAAAAAAACCCCACCTCAGCACCAGAAAGCAGAGGAATATTTCCTTGCTACTTCACTTTTGACTGGATTTGACAACCTCATTTCATCCTCATGTCACAGGAAATCACATTTTCCCGTGGCACAGAGCCGGAGGCAAAGGGCCCTGGGTGTGCTCTGCATGTTTTGCTTCGGAACAGAGCAGAGTTACCCTTTCCAGGGGCTGCCTCAAGCACCAGAACTGCCTGTTAAGTCCTCTCCCAATTAAAACAAAAATGGAGCGGTTTTAGTATTCCTGTGTTCTTTTGCCTTTTCACTTGGCTGAGCACTGCTGGCTGCTGTCTCTCTGTCAGTCACATTTCATCTCATCCCTTTGCCTCCAGCCCTTTCGGTCTGGAACTGATTTTCTCACCACTCTGAGCAGGAGCTGTGAGATCCGAGCCTTTCTCAGAGCTCTGTGCAGTGGTGGCACTGGGCTGCAGCCTCCTCGCAGCTGCCGAGTGCCTTTATTCCCCTTCGGAAGGCAAAGGAAGTCCCAGACACTCAGTAATCGTAGGGGATGCTCGGGATTTTGCACACTCCGTTCCATTTCTGATGCTTCTGGCAAGTGTTTTGCGTGGATGTCTAGGGATAAATCCATGTAAATGCGGGCAGGCCTGTGTGCATCTGCATGTAGAGACACACACGTTTCCTGACTGGAAAATTCTGCCTGATAAATAAATTTGTCTCTCAGCCATGGGAGAAAAAAAAAACAACAAAAAAACATTAAAAGCCCCCGGCGCTTCGAACAAACCTGCCCAAAACTGCATTCCAATCACATCCCGTCAGTTTATCTCCTAAAAGGCTGAAATGGCCTCTGCTTCAGTGTGCGGTGCGAGCGGAGCGGAGCGGGAGTTCCTGAGGGCCCTCCCTGCGCCGCGGCCGTGCCCGCTCGGGGCAAAGGCGCCTCAGCCGCCTGCGCTGCCCCTGCAGGCCCTGCCCTTCCCCCGCACGGCCGGCCGGGGACCCGGCGCCTGTGGCGAACTTCCGCAGACAAGCTCGGGCATCTTGGGCGGTTTGGTGACGAAAAGAGGAATTCAGCCGCTAAAGGGCAGGATGGACTAAAATCCCTTCTTGACGTGAGCTCAACTCCTCCTTAGAGGTAAAACAGGGTTTAGGGATAACTCCTCCTTACAGGTAAAACAGGGTTGCACCTTGCACACAGAAATAGGGATTTACCCTCATGGAAATCTTCAAAGAATGGCACCCAAGTCAGGGTGGGGATTCAGGGTTTGTGTCCACTTCAAAGCTTGGAGACTTCATCAAATATTTAAAGTCAATGAAAAGGCAGAGCAGCTCTTCCTCTGAATTCCTGCATCCTCCCAGCAGCACGTGCAGGCCATGTTAATCCAGAGTCCCTTTTATCCCAGCAGTTTTGCAAGGAATTAATGAGGGAAATACAGGCCAAAGGGCGCAGAGACCGGTAGAAATTCAGGGTAACACAGAACATCTCACTCCTTTATGCAGAAAAGGCCCTCAGGGTGATGTCAAACACGAGGAATGCTGGGGGAACAGAAGGCAAGAGGAATCCTTCCCTTTCTCGCCCAATTCCCAGCGATTTTTTGCACACACAGGAGTGGTGGCTGTGCCTTGAGCCCTCGGGATCTGTCTCATTTTTGTGCCAGGAGCAGCAACAGCCCTGTTCTGGCTCAGTGCTCAGTGCCAGTGCAGTGCCAGTGGCAGCACAAACAGCTGCTGGGGGTGGAAAAACAGCCCCGCGTGTGTGTGTGCACATAAATGCACAAAAAATCCACATTTTTGGAGATTCCAGGCAGGGATGGGGTGCAGAGAGCAATGGGAGACTCAAAAATTCCACATTTTCTGGAGCTTGCAGGTAGGGATGGGGTGCAGAGAGCAATGGGAGACTGAAAAATTCCACGTTTTTGGAGATTCCAGGCAGGGATGGGGTGCAGAGAGCAATGGGAGACTCAAAAATTCCACATTTTCTGGAGCTTGCAGGCAGGGATGGGGTGCAGAGAGCAATGGGAGACTGAAAAATTCCACGTTTTTGGAGATTCCAGGCAGGGATGGGGTGCAGAGAGCAATGGGAGACTCAAAAATTCCCCATTTTCTGGAGCTTGCAGGCAGGGATGGGGTGCAGAGAGCAATTGGAGTCTGAAAAATTCCACATTTGCGGGAGCTGGCAGGCAGGGATGGGGTGCAGAGAGCAATGGGAGACTGAAAAATTCCACGTTTTTGGAGATTCCAGGCAGGGATGGGGTGCAGAGAGCAATGGGAGACTCAAAAATTCCACATTTTCTGGAGCTTGCAGGCAGGGATGGGGTGCAGAGAGCAATGGAAGACTGAAAAATTCCACATTTATGGAGATTCTAGGCAGGGATGGGGTAAAAAGAGCAATGGGAGACTCAAAAATTCCACATTTTCTGGAGCTTGCAGGCAGGGATTGGGTAAAAAGAGCAGTAGAAGACTCAAGAATTCCCCATTTTCTGGAGCTTGGAGGCAGGGATGGGGTGCAGAGAGCAATGGAAGACTGAAAAATTCCACATTTATGGAGATTCTAGGCAGGGCTGGGGTAAAAAGAGCAATGGGAGACTCAAAAATTCCCCATTTTCTGGAGCTTGGAGGCAGGGATGGGGTGCAGAGAGCAGCGGGAGCACCTCTCAGAAGCCCCGGAGGGGTGAGGGTTGCTCTCCCCAGTGGGAATTCAGCCGTGCTTGGCAGCAGATTCCCCCCTCATTTGGGATAATTCCCCAGATTCCTCTCCTCATTTAGGATATTTCCCCATGCCTTGGTTCTAGATCCATCATTTGGACACGGAACAGCAGCCCTGGAGGGGTGTGTGGAGTCTTGAGAATGGTTTTTGTGGCAGCTAGAGAATCTCTGGGAGAAGATAATTTTTGTCCACTGACCTCTCAGCGTCCTTAGCAAAGCCAAATTAAAAATATTACCAAATGCAGGGGGGTTTGTTGAGTAAAATGGATTTTCCCTCGACATCACATCCCTTTTTTCAGCTCTGTGTGTAGCTGTCTTCACTTATTTTCCTTTCAGATCGTGCCATTATTGTGTGAATTTGGTCACCCCAAGGACATCTGAGTGCTGAACGTTAATTTAAAGCAGCTCTTCGGAGAGTGGAGCAGAGAAAATGTTCTTCCCCATCTAAGATGGATTTTTCTAGGATCAGATACCTTCACTGAGGTGGATATTATCTCCTAATCATCAGTTTAATTACAGTTATTCTGTTTACAGAAATCTTATATGAATGACCTGTAGAGAGAAGGGAAATATTTGCGAATAAAGCCTCTGATCAACAACTATAAAACTGAAAAATTACGGTTAAGGATGTTTGCATGTTTCTAGTGTTTCTGTGTATTAATTTAATTCAAAATGCATTTTCTGAGGACAACTGTAACATGGATACTTTTATTTTCTCTTTTACTACAAACAGGTACTTTTTACTCTAAAATCTTGTTAATGCCCAGGTAGATCCGTCCTGAAGACTGAAGAATTTTTAGTCCTGAAGAATTTTTAAAACATTCTTACCCACTTGTTACTATGCAAGGTTAAAGCCAAGAACCATTTGGATTTCTGAGGGATGGTGTTGTCTCATGTCCTTTGAACATTTAAAAATATTAAAGAGATTTGTAAATATTGTAATAGAACAGGAAGTTTTGTTCCATAATGCATTCAGCAATACTGAAATGCCTCCTATCCTACACACACGGAGTTTAGGGGTTCCCATCGGGCTTTTCCCATTTCAAGACAGAACTGCTTGGAAAATATTCCTTTTTGTTTGTTTGTTTGTTTGTTTTGTTTCACCTGAAAATTTATCTCACGGAATTTGTACAACTGCCCTTTTCGGGGGAATCAATCACAGTATTGATCTCTGGTGCTGGTGCTGCTCCACTGCCTGTTCTGTTCTCCACCGTCAGCACAGCTCAGCTTGGCACCAGTTGTGGTCAAGTCAGGATTGGCCTCTTCATCTAGTGAGGGAAAGATTAATTAATATCTCATCTCAACCAGCCTGAGAAAGGCTTCTCTCACCACATTTTACAACATCAGTGTTTCTCTGCCAGGCAGTGAACCAGGAGTCCTTCTCTGCAAGGAATAAGTGGTCATTTCCAGGCAGGTTTGTACTAGATTTATTGGGAATTAATCAGGATCACATGAATTGGATCCTAGACTCTGTTGCCTACTTAACTCAAGTTTCCATTGATTATAAAGGGATCCTGGGCGATCCTTCCCATGGAGATTCCTACATTTACTCAGATCAATGCCCTCATTCTCTCAGAAATTGCCCTGTGCATTCTTTTTGCTGCATCCATGAATGGGAAATGCCTCTGGATGAAGTGAGAAAGGAGCTCCCACCACACATGGTGCCTCCCAGGCTCGCTTGGTTCATGGGTGGTTCTTATGAATCCCAGATGGGATGAAATTAATAATAAAAAATTACAAACCCAAAGACCACTAAAACCAGAGGCGTGACAATAATAACCTTCCACTTTTGGTATTTTACCTGCCTGTGCAATTTCCATGGCACCTCCTCTCATGGAATACGGGCCAATTAAGCCAAAATCCTGCCCTTGGTAGCTCTGTGTTTCCATGGGTTTGTTCAGCATCTAAATTTGCTCATTGGAACCTTCTCCAAAAGTTTGAGTCCCTGTGAGGATTTTCTACTTTCCCTCCCTTCACTGTGCAAGGGTCATGTTAATCCCTGGGTGGGATTTCTGTGTTCTGCCATACCCAACACTCTTCCAGCATTTGATTTCTCGGGGGAAAAAAAAATTTATTTGAAGCATTTGAATATTTGAATTGTTTGTTTGTTTGTTTCCACTGGGAAAAAAAAAAAAGTTAAACTGGAAAAAAAGGATGGAGTTAATAAAGGAGAGATGAAGGAGAAAATAAAGGAAAAGAGGCACCTGAAAGAGTCCTATACAAAATTGGAAACTGCTTATAGAGGCTCATGGAGCAATTCCCAAAGTTTTCTGTAGAGAGAGCTGGTTCAGTGAGCAACTTTATTTCCTGGTGTTTGATGGATGGGAGCTGGTGTGGATCAGCAATCCACACGCCCCCAACAAAGGCTGGGCTGCATTTTAAAGCCCCAGAGGAGCAGAGATGGCTCCCCATTCCTACAGCCCCGCAGAGCCTCTCCTGGGAGCCTCCAAAGCAAACCGGGAGCTTTAAAGGATGGTGATTAATTCATCAAACCAACAAAGCATAACGCTGGAATGGCTCATTAACCTGAAGCATATCAAGCTGCTGACAGAAGAAACCCGAATTCCCTCCCATCTCTGCACGGGGGTGATGCCTTGGAGTGGCTCCCTAGAACAGAGTTAAGAGAATAAAGCGGGTATTTATTAAAGGCATTCAACATTTGGGCAGTCAGAGCCTCCCAGAGGCTACACCCAAAATGGACCATGGGCATGAGTTTTTCACACAATTATTAGTTTGGTCCATTCACATATCAGGGGTTAATTCTCCAATTACAGATTCAGGTAACGAAGTCATTTACCCCCAGTTTGCTCCCCCCAACTCATTTTTGTTTATACTTTTTGGGGCCTGAGGCTGAGGTGTCCTTGGATCTCAGGCCCAGAGGGATTGTTTAGTCTGACCAAAATGTGAAGACAGTAACTGCACTTTGGATGGAGTTTGGAGTTATACACTGATGCAGCACAGGATCTGAAAAACATCCAACCTAAATCCTCAGGCATCGCTGGAACCACCAGATGTGCTGGGGACGGCGGCATCACATAATGCCCAGAGACCAACCCCAAAGAGGCACAGCCCACCCCTGGCACACTGTGTGGCTGATCCAGCCCTCAGCAGGGCTTGAATGAAAAACCTGAGCCTCACCCAGGGCGTTCCTGCGGCCAGAGCAGCGGGGCAGAGCTGCTGAGCTGCTTTAAGCAGTGATTATTGCATTGCTCTCCATGTCTGGGCTGGCAGATTCAAAGCCTTGCTCAGGGCACAGCCCCGGCTCTACTGCGATTATTTCTCTACCAATCCCATTTGCAGCTGAGCTGAAATAAGAGTTGACAAGTGGGAGATACTTTCGGTGCATAATTGAACTGAAATGCAGTTGAAAATAAATTCTCCTCTTGGAGCAGCTTCTTGGGTTGTTTTGTGGGCTGTTTCTGCACAGACCTGGCTCTTTGGGACAATGGATTTTCTGTGGTTATGTTTGGAATCCTGGAGCTTTGTCCTCTGTGCCTTTGGATAAATGTTGCTTCTGTGTCATGAGGGAAATGTGAAAATATTTTATTTGTCTTCTCCTGCTTCTCTTTTACTTTAACTTCTTTTCTGAGTGTTATGGGGAAAACCCAATTATAAACACTATTCCTTTCTTCAGCTGCACTGGTTCAGTGTGTACAGAACGAGGTGTGAGAGTCCCATCAGTGCTAACAGAACACTCACACCCTAATGCCCTTCCTTTTCCACCGAGCTGCAATTTGTGCTCTTCTTTTGGTTCCTCCTGCCCAAAACTTCTTCCCTTTGCTGTTTAGCATTCCAAACCCCAGCTACCTGAAGCTGAGCAGTTTGCTTGCCACAGTTAAATCAAATTTACAGCTACACATGCTTGTAGTTAGCTGAACTGCAGGCAGAATTCTGCTGTCTTTTTTTTTTTTTTTTTTGACATATTATGCTGCTTACATGAGCAAAATCCCTGCTGTCACAGCAGCACTCACTGATTATTGCCCCCCTTTTTTATCTTGTACTCTCTCTTCAGAATAAAGCAGCTCTTGCCCACCAGCAGAGTGCATTTAAATGGGGAGGATGTGGCGTTTGTTCACATTTTCAGCTAAAATAAACACAAACAGTGAAGTTATTAGCTGGCTGTGAAAGGTTGGGGTTGGTTCTGTGCCATGTCCTGCTTATCAGGGCTGTGCTCACTGCCTTTCCCTGGCAACTTTTGAGCACTGACTCACTGGTGAGCAGCATTGCCCTAAATCTATCCCCATTTCTCCAATTTAGCAGTGTTGGAAACGGCTGGAAGCTGCTCCTCTCCCTCACTGACCCAACACCTGCTGCCTCACACAGCCTGGGTAGGTTTCTTCTCTCCCAGCAATTCCCAGGCACTGGGCATTCCCAGGAATGTCACCCTCAGGACAAATCTGTGGAGATTCTTGGTACTTTTTAACCAGAATTCTTTGGCTTTGGAGCAAGAGAAGGTGCAGGTCGAACCCCCAAGCTTTGGGGGAAAGGAATTGCAGGTTCCCTCTGCTTAAAGGCTGCTGAAAGATTAATTTCCCCTGTCAGTCATCAGAATGCACCGAGCAGGACTCAAAGGGATAAACAAAACCAACATCTGGATCTAATTACTCTGTGAAAGCAAGAAGAGTTAAAAAAGCCAGGAACAGCAGATCTGCTGCTTCCCTGTCCCTGTTTGCCCTGCACAGAGGCACTTTGCTGGCCCTTGGAGGCTCTGGGGCACTGGGGGATGGATGCTGCTCTTCTCCAGTGAATGGGAAATGCCAACCTGCCTTTCAGCCCCACGGGACCCCTGTGAGCCCTGCGGGGCCTCCTGCAGCCCCCACACAACACGCTCCCCTCCAGCAAGAAGAGTTTGGAGGCGTTTCTGGCAGCTTGTCCTCCCTCCAGCAGTGCTTTGTTCCCTGCTGGCTCCAGGTGCGCCTCTGGAATGCAACCGGAAAAGGAAAGCCTGGAATTCACAGGCATTTCTTGATTTACCTCTCACTCCCCATCTGTTGTCTTCCTCTCAGCCCAGAGGAAAGTGCAGGACACTGCTCTGCGTCACACAGCTCCCACATCCCAAATGTGTTCCCTGGGGAACCCGGTTTTCCAATTAAATTCAATCCAGCACACCCCGAAGGCTCAGCAGGACCCCCCTGGCCATGACTGGGATGAAAAAAAGCTGCAAATCACCTGTGCCTTGTGGCAAGAGACGTTCAGGTCTGAGGCGAAGGGGGGATGAGCACTGTGCAGGGATTTGGGAAGGAAATGTCATCAAGCCACATTCACAGGCAAAACCCAAAAAAAAGAGAAAGAGAGAAAAGACTACTGAGCGCTGCTGATGGCAGATGCTGGCTGAGCAGGATGCAAATTGCAATCAGCCCCTTACAAAAATAACTGGAACAGACTTTGTCTTCTATTTGGAGAATTAGCTCTTTGCATTTGCTGCTATCTTTTATATTTTTTTTTCCTCCTTCCCAGGAGAATTTTTTTTTTCGATTTTCTTTTCAGGATGATCTGTGCTGTCACAGGTCAATTAATAGACAAATGTAGGCAAAAGTGCAAGTGTGGTGAGTTTTCCTCTCTTTATATTCACTACAGAGTGAAAGAACCAAACGCCTTTTCTTTCAGCACCTGACATGACCCAATAATTGAATTTAGAAGCACTGAACAAGAATAAACAAACCCCCAACAGGTGGACATGTAGAGTGTAATGCCTCCAACAGAAAGGCAGAATTTGAACCTAAGGTATCATTAATTTAAAGGGAGAAAAAATTGAATTTTTGACTTTAAATGTTTAAAACTCATATTTTTATACATAGTAATGTCTACAGTTTGCTGACTTGCTAAATGCAGCTTGTTTCTTTCTCCCAAAATATTAATTCAGAGGATGAACAGGCCTGTTAGACTTCTGATTTCAACTATGGAGCTATTGACAGGCAAGACTTCTTCCATCAGATCTGCTTGGGAGTGCCCTGCTCAGCCTAAAGCTGTCTGTAAATTTGGCATCAAATTGGGCAAAGTAGATTATTCTTTCTTCCAGGGGTCAGAGGAATTTCATTCTGTCAAAGTCGCAAAGATTCATTTGGACTTTTTCTTGGTGAAAATCTTTAGTTAAATATGTAAAGAGTGCTCAAAAAAACCCCACAACCATCCTGAGAAAATGACTAAAAAAACTAAACTAAGAACTAAACTAAGAACTAAAAAAAAACCCCAGAACTATAAAAAATTGAATTTGACCTAATCCAGACTTTGCTGGGTAGGGCAGGTAATAAATCAGGAATTCCTTACAGACTTTGTGAGCAGACAGGACTTCTTCACATTCACATTGCTTTATACATCATCTTTATAGAGCACCATTCTCAGAGACTTTAAATTCCCTTTTTGCTAAAATATTCGTGATGTCAATGGATGGCAACCAATAGCAGATGATGCTGAGTGAAAGCAACTGTCTAGAGAGGAGGGCAGAGCAAAGGAAAACTGAATTTCCGATTCCCTCCCCAAGTCCTGTCACACTGAGGCTTCCTGGCAGCCCCTGAACTCTCCATAATGAACCGGGGGATGTACAAAAATATACATTTTGGAGGCTCTATTTCTTCACTCCCTCTTTAATTACCTTGCTTAGATGGTGGTTTCTTATTGAGTATTTTTATACGTATCCACATTAAAGGCACAGATTGCACTTGCTTTAAATACGAACGACGTGCCCCGAAACGTCTTGGGCTTTCTAGGAAAACTTCCTCCAACATAACTTCTAAATTAGCATCAAAATTTGTAAAAAAATGGAAGAGTTTTGTATTTTCTCTTAATGGAATGTGCAGTTTGCTTGGAACTTTGAGGAGGACGGTGAGCCTACCCCGATGGCCGAGCCCTGGAGGGGCACCATCTAGAGAATATTACAGCCCATTGATTTATGCACACCTGGGAGAGAGGGACAGCCATCCTAACCTCGCCCCTGTTTTTCCCTGTTTGGGTCTGTTTGGAGTTCTGTTACCCCACTGGTGCCTTGGCCCGTTGGCCGTTCCTTCCCCCTGTGCCCCTGTTGGTTTGTGCCCCTGCCTGTATTCCCGGGACACACCCTCCTTCCCGCCTACCTGTCCTGGTTTGAAGGACAGGTATGTGCTGAGGAAGGCAGGAGCCTCCCTTGGGATGGAGAATGTGAACCCCTTCCCTCCAAATTATTGTAATTTTGAAATTAAGGGGCTCTCAGGCGAGGATATAGGAATAGGAATAACAGTTCTTTACTAGTATTGATAATAAAGTGAACAAAAAAACCAACACTTATGGTATTAACAACAAACAGAACCAGGAACCCGGTCCCAGCCCTCTGGCCTGCAGGCACTGTCCCCTTGGGTGCAGTTCCGGTCACAGCCGGCAGGGGGCGCTGGTGGCGCTGGGTGGGCAGGGCAGGTGCGATGATTCCCCCGCGGCTGCAGGGGGCGCTGTGGCGCGAGCTCCAGCAGCGCGTGGCACGGCCGGGAGGGGAAGGGCTGGAGGACAGGCAGGCTTTGCTTCAGGAACGCTGTCGATCCCGGCGCCCCAGCAGGAGGCAGAAGAAACAGCTCCACGTGAAAAGGGTCCAGCAGCAGCACAGACTCCTCTCTTCCCCAAAAAGGCAGAGCAGCTCCTCCTGTTCCCCTCCAAAGTGCAGCGTCAGCTCTCCTGGTGCTGCCTTTTATCTGCCCCTCTCCTCCGGGGCTTGGCCACAACCCTTTGTTTTTCCTTAAGTATCCAGTACTTAACAACTCAATGGGAAAAAATTCTATACAAAAGGAAAGAAAAAAGAAAACCTAACCCCCAACGCTACCCTTTGTTCCCGTTGGCTCCTGCCCTTCAACTCCTCCCCTTCGGTCCCCGCTTAAAAGCCCTGTGCGCCCTCCGATCTCTGTTCTTGTCCCTGGTTCCCTCTCCGCCAGCAGGCTGATAAGCCTCACCCGGGATCTCCGTACCAGGGCCTCTCCCGCCTCCGCCGGGTCACTCAGCCGCGCGTGCCGCCAGCCCGCGCCCGCTCACGCAGAGCTTACGGAAGGAAGGTCGCAGCGGCAGGCGGCCCGAGCCGCGCCGCGCCGGAACTTCACACCGGGTTCTGAGTGCAGCAGGAAGGACAGGCTGAACCCCCTGATATTTGATATTTATACAAAGATTTCCACCTGCTCCTGATGCCTCCTGCAGCATCCCAGCTCTCAGGATGTGCCTGGATCACCCTCATGTCTATACAGCCACGGCAGGAAAAAATCCAGGTGCCTGGGCTGGCAGTTTGTGCCAACTGGAAACAGGGAGGGGGACTCACAAGATTAAACCCTGCAAACTTTATTTATGTGAGTAATTCCAACTGGTCCGGAGCCTCATTTCACACCTTGCTGCCTTAATCACAAAACGAGCCTTTCTCTGGTCAACAAAGCAGCTCCAGAGAGAGAATTTAAACAGGAATCCTGTCCCTCAGGAGCCATGAGAGCCCTCCAAGGGAGGGGGATTGCAGCACCCCTTCCCTCCCCAGCCACTTTGGGAGCATCCTTGGTGTTCACTCTTCCAGCAGGGAATGGTTTCTCTCTTGGCCGTTGGTTTTGCTGTGCTTGGGCACAGTTTGTTTCCAAATGGAGCTCACAATGTGGGATTAAAACCCAGTGTGTTGGGAATGTAGGGCAGAATGGTAATTTAAAGGCGAGAAAAGGTCTAGAATGCCTGTAAGGGAATATCAGAGAAGAGAAGTGGTTTCCATGACAACAAATCCACCAAAATCTTTGCATTCATATTGATTCTAGTGATGGATGAGTCAATTTGGGGGCAGGGAAGGGGAGGGAAGGAAAAAAAAAAGAAAATTATTTAATCCTGATGAAGAATGCAAAATGAAGTAAATAACAGAAGTTTTTCTTCCTGGAGTCCTTAAGTCGGACCCCAGCTAGATGAGCCTGAATGCAAAGCCTGGCTTATTTCCCTGCAGTCTAGCTCACTTTGGAGGGGATTTTATTAATTGTGACCCCCAGCTGTGCTAGGAAGGGGAGAATGGGCTGCACAAAATGGGGCTGAATGAAATTATAGGGGATTTTCTCCTCTGGGGGTGGCAGGACCCAGCACACAGAGGAGGGAGCAGGGCAGGGATGGGCTGGAGCAGCCTCAGGATACCTCTCTGCTCTGCTCTGCTGCTCACAGGAGATTTTCCCCTTCCCTCTGTGCCTGCTTTGCTCGGGTCACACCTGGCAGTGTGTGCCACACTCTCTGCACCCAGCATGGGCATCTGTGCGTTTGTCGGGCCCCTCTGGGCAGCTCTCAGGGGCTCCTCACACCCAGCTGCTCCTACAGCTTTGCCCCACCTGAGCCCTGATGTCAGGTAAAATTAGCCCCTTGCTGATATTTACACACTGTGCTGCTTTTTAAAACCTTCCCTGTGCTTGGCTTTTTTTAAAGTACGCTGCTCTAAAGCCCAGCTGTGTCCCTGAGGAGAATGAAATAAAAGCAAGGGGATCAAGAGGGCTCCAGCTCTCAGTAAGGGACTTATCAAGGGAAAGCATTTTGTGCTGGGTGATGTCCCAAGGATGCCCCACGCACTCAGACAAGCCCTGCTCCCTGCAGCCCCTGACACACTGACTCCCAACACTCCACCAACACCAAAACCCATCCTTTGCTTATGACAATTCATTCTCCAAAATTTCCCATTCTGCCCATGCCTCAAACTCCTTTGGAGAAACGGCTGCGTTGGCTTTTTGATGTATTAAATGCAGCTGGGCTGAAACCTTCCTGCACTCAGTGGGATTTCAAGGAAAACTGCCTGGTTTATCATGGTCCCACCACTCAGGAAAGGCAGGAAGAGCTCCATTCTGCTGCAGCAGAAAACAGTGCTGCAATTGCTCCAGGAGCCTGCAAAACCTCGGTGCAGGGCCTGCAGCAGCTCATTGCTGGGATCTCTGGCATCTCCTAGAGCAGAAATCGGTGCCCAGGTCTGATCTCACCCCGTTCACCAGCACAGGTTTTGTTATCAGAGGCCTGAAGGATCTGCGGAGCCAGGCCCATCGTCCTTGCTAATTCACAACCTTGTTGTCCTGACGATTTTAATTTCCAGGGTGAATTCATTTCTGTTCTTAAATGAGCTGAGATGCTGACAGGGCTGATTTGAAAGCTATTGCTCCTACCTGCTGGGACAAACCCAGAGGGCGCGTGTCGCGGCAGCTGCGGGAGCGTTGGCCGTGACCCTCGCACGCGTGTCCCTGCCGCGGCCCGCGGCACCGGCCGTAAACCAGCGGGGCAGCAGGGCCCTTCGGGGGGCTGTCCCAGCACGGTGCCTCACGGGCTGGCCCCTAAACCCGTGCTGGAAGGGCGCAGAGGCCGAGAAAGAGCCCAGGGTCGCGGGGGGACAGGACGGGGACAAACAAGGGGAAGGGACAGCCCCAGGGCTCCTGAGGGAAGAGCAGGGGAGGGCTCAGGGTGACATAACATAACACAAATCTATGGGGTATACTGAGGGGAGGGAACCAACTGATAGCACGGGGGGCTAAACCAACAATAAGGAAAAAAGGGAACAAACTAAATTTACACATAAAAACATGCTGCAGCAGACATGGGAGGTCTTTAACGTGGCTTTTGGGATTTTTTTTTTTAACCATTAACAGAGAATCGAAGAATGTTCTGAGCTGGAAGGGACTCACAAGGATCAAGTCCAGCTCTCAAGTGGCTGGTGCATACAGGGATCAAACCCTCAGGCTGGATTAATCTTTGTTGTTGTCCAATGAAAAACCTCTGGATCATTGTTAACAGGCAGCTCCTTTTTGAGTTCTTACACTCTTGCCCTCACTGTCTAAGGTGTGCTTACGTTTTGTGTCTGATTCTCACTATTTGCACTTCTGTAACTTGAAGGTGTGACTGAAAAATGAAGTCGATTTGCTCATGATGAAACTAATTAACGTAGGCAAAAACTAAAAAAAAAGTCTGGCAATGGTAAAAAATATGATTTGGTTTCCACACATGAATAGGTCATAGACTAAGACCTGGAAAATCTTGGAAAAAAAGACAAAAGAGAAGGATGGCACAGCAATAAAATCCTGGTGGGTGTGGAGGTCAGCTGGGGCAGCAAAAAGGCATCCCCAGGATGCGAGCAAGGGGCAACCAAGGAAAATAACAGTGAGCAGATCGAAAAGCTATCAAAAACAATATCCTTGGGTCACAGTCCTTCCTTAGACTTTGAAAGGCCTTGCTGCAGCAAGTTCAAAAAACACTTTAAAAGCTTTAAAAAGAGGAGGATTTGTGCTTCCTTCTCTGCCTGGCTGGGCACCTCCTGCCCCTGGGCAGCAGCACCTGGATAATTTTAAACTCAGTGCCAAACTGTCCTGGTCCTGTGTCCCCCACCCCAGGGCAGCTTTTAGGGCCAGGAAAAGCCCCGCAGAGAAGCGGGGGATGGAAGGATTCCCTGTCTGTGCAAGGGTTAATTCTGCACCTTCATTTCCATATTTTGGAGGTCACACTGGCTCTGCACTCACACAGCAAAGGGAGCTGCAGCTACAAAGGAACCAACCATCAAATCTGAGAACTTAAATTCACCTAAGGTTTATTCCCATTGCGGAATGAGTTTGTGATTTCAATGAAAATGTGCCTTATTTCCCTTTTAGGTCCTTCTGAGCCCCACTGGAAGGCCTGAGGGTGGCATTAGGCATTGCCTCTGCTCCTCACAGCACAGCAGCAGGAACCGGGGGTCAGACTCAAGGGTAGAATGTGTTTTAAGAGGCTGCTTGGAAGGTTCTCCCAAACCTATAGACAAAGAATTTCACTTAACTAAGAGAGTTTCACACTGTCTCCTGTGATAATATGGAAAGGAAACTAAGGATATGGATTAAAGGACTGGATACCCCAGTGATAACTGAGTGCCAGTGCCTTGTTTTCACCATTTAGTTCATTTTTAGGAGGAAAACCTTCCCCTTTGAGCAGGGAGAGACAGCTGGACTGGCAAAGCAGGTCCTGAAGACAAGAGAAGCATTCAAGCCCTGGACACCCAGTGTGTAAATAAATTTGTGAACAGTTTTTTTTACTTTCACCACAGAGACACAGGTTCATCTTTAAGCAAGAATTCCTCAGAAAAATTCTGATGAAAGGCAGCACAGAGCTCCTCTGCTCTAACTTGACACAGTTTCCTTGAAGTGGGTGAATTTAACTGGGCGAGAATCTAAGCCACAGTCGTTAGCAGTGCTTTGATATTCAGAAATTATGCTCTTGAAATGTATATAAAAATCCCAGCTATCCCTCAGGGGTGCAAACAAGGGGTCTGGAAGCTTGGGAGGGAATTATCCAGTGCTGGAGTGCTTCAGCCCAGTCTGGAACTGGTCCTGAGCCTGCCCTCAGAGCAGCTCCGCACAAAAATGACAGGTTTGACCCAAAGCTAATTGTTCAGCAGGTTGTTTTCCACCCAGCTGACTCCAGAAAGTGATCCCTGTTCGCTGTATATTCTGTTTATTTATTCATCTTCAAATGAAATAGAGGAGGGCTAAAGATAGGCAATGTGGGAAAGATTTAGCCCTGGGGAATTCTGTCCTCGCAAAGACAATACAGCTGTGTCCCTCACCAGGGCTCTGTGGGAAACTAGGGGAGGTAAAATAAGACAAAAATATAAACAGGATAATTTTAGACAGCCTTAAACCAGTGAAAAACAGCCAGCAGAACCAGGAGGAGTTGATCCTCTTCATTAGTCCTGGAATTAATTAGACAGGAGTGTAAATGATCTCTTTTTAGGGACAATGCTGAACCTCTCACAGATGTGTTCTCACCTTTCCTTGGCAACTCAGGGGAAACAACCCCGTGGGTAACTGCAGCAGGAGCACCAAGGAGAGCCTGGAGTCACAAAATCTGTCATGAAAACGCGTAAAATACCTAAAAAAAGGTACAGCCGTGCCAAAAACCTGCATTAAGAGTACAATTTTTGTATTTATAGGTATAATGCTGACCACCCATGTGATATTGATCGTAAAATCTTAAATTACTAAATTCCATTTCAAAAGCTCAAAGAATTAACCTGGAAGAACTTTGTGTGTTTATGATTTAATGCAGACACAAAGCTCCTAACAGACCTATTTGAGGTAATTATTCAGTAATTTTTACTATTCGGCACAAAATATGACAATACAAAAAGAAACCAACATCTCCCCCAGTAAATCCCAAATGTAAACACAATTCCAAGCCCAACCCAATTAAAGAAAATCAGGTATTAAATCACTTTTTTTCCAAGCAAAGTGCCAGTAGATTTGGGAGTTTTGTTGGTGGGTAATGCTAAACGGATTTTAGTCTGCCGGGCTTATTTTTTGTAATTTCAGTGCAGCAACATCTGGCTGAGCCAGGCTTAGCTCTGTGCACGTGAGAGTCCTGCCACACCTTAAACACAGAGTGCTGGGAGCTTTTCCCAAACAGTCAGTCCTGAAGCCAGCAGAAATCCTAGGGAATGCCACCAGTGTTGTGAAGAAACCGGAGGAAGAAGCCCGACCATACTGCATTACCAAAAACTAATGTATTCCATGTAATAAATATCATTTTTGATATATAAAATAGCATTTTAAATGGGGAAATCCATGGAAAGAAAGCCCTGAGTATTGGTAGTGATAATTCGGGGCTGTCAGAGGATAATATTTTGAAAAACCTTGTCTAGAAGTACTTGGCAGATCCTATAAAAAGTGTGTGTGAGAGCTTATTTATTGTAACACCTGGCACGTTCCAGAGCCCCTCAGCAGGGGATGTGTGACCATCCACGATTTCCAGGAGGCACTTTGGAGCAAAGAACAAGGCCAATAGAGGTGATGGCTGGATTAGCAGAGGGGAAAACAGATTTGTGAAAAATCTAACGAGGATTTGAGTTACTTTAATGTGCACCTGAATTCCTTTTGGTGAAGGAGAAGGGAACAGCAAACCATGGAAACTCAGGGAGCACAAAATCTGAATGTGGATTTATGACAAATCTAACGAGGATTTTCATTCTTTTAACGTGCACCTGAATTCCTGTTGGTGAAGGAGAAGGGAATAGCAAACCATGGAATCCTAGGGAGCACCAAAATCTGAGTGTGGATAATGGATTTGTGAGAAATCTCACCAGGATTCCAATTATTTTAATGTGCATGTAAAATCCTTATGGCAAAAGAGAAGGAAACAGCAAATCACGGAATCCCAGGGAGTGCCAAAACCCAAATGTGGATAATGGGTTTGTGACAAATCTGACCAGGATTTAAATTCTTTTCATGTGCACCTAAATTCCTTTTGGTGAAGAAGAAAGGAACAGCCTAAATTCCTTTTGCTGAAGGAGAAAGGAACAGCCTAAATTCCTTTTGCTGAAGGAGAAAGGAACAGCCTAAATTTGTTTTGGTGAAGGTGAAAGGAACAGCCTAAATTCCTTTTGGTGAAGGGAAGAGCAAACCATGGAATCCCAGGGAGGACCAAAATCCAAATCTGGATTTGTGAGAAATTTAACCAGGATTTAAATTATTTTAACGTGCACCTGAATTCCTTTTGATGAAAGAGAAGGGAACGGCAAACCATGGAACCCCAGGGAGGGCTGAAATCCAAATGTGAATAACAGATTTGTGACAAATCTAACCAGGATTAAAATTATTTATCTAACCAGGATTTAAATCATTTTAACATGCACCTAAATTCCTTAGAGTAAAGGAGAAGGGAACAGCAGATCGTGGAATCTCAGGGAGCACCAAAATCTGAACGTGGATAAAGGATTTGTGAGAAATCTCACCAGGATTTAAATTACTTTAATGTGCACTTAAATTCCATACAGAGAAGGGAACAGCAAACCATGGAACCCCAGGGAGCACCAAAATCCAAATCTGGATTTGTGAGAAATTTAACCAGGATTTAAATTATTTTAACATGCACCTGAATTCCTTTGGATGAAGGAGAAGGGAACGGCAAACCATGGAATCCCAGGGAGCACCAAAATCCAAATCTGGATTTGTGAGAAGTTTAACCAGGATTTAAATTATTTTAACGTGCACCTGAATTCCTTTTGTTGAAGGAGAAGGGAACGGCAAACCATGGAACCCCAGGGAGCACCAAAATCCGAACGTGGCAGCAGAACAGGGGCTGCTTTTAGGACAACTGCTGTTTTCCAGCTTTCTGCAATCAAAATAACAACGTGCCCAAGGCCCGGGCCCTGAGACCCCCGGGGGGGCTGTAATTGGTGCCTTCTGTGCCCCCCAAGCTGAGCAGCCAAGGAGAGCCCGGGGACCCAAAGTGACACCGTGGGCTTGGGGACACAAATCCACGGCCAAACCCCAGCAGAGCACGGGACTGGAAACGCATTCCAGATGGGAATTTAAATGCTACATTTGCTCTGTGCTGTGGAGCAGGTTACTTTATCCCTCATTTGTTTGCCATCTGTCATTACTGCAGGGAAAATGTGTGTGGAAGTCGTCACCCCACAAACCCAGACAAGATTCCACCTCCAGTCACTGGGAGATGCAAAACCAGAATAATTACAAATTATAATGATGCAGTTAGGGGAAGTTTTGGGGTTTGCAGTTGTTGTTCCAGTTGGTAAAGTCAGGGCTAACACTCCAGCCCTGGTTTGTGGTTTTTTTTTGTTTTGTTTTATTTGAGTTTTTCTGTTTCTGCACACCCAGCTGAGTGTTTACATCTGTCTGGTAAATCCGTGAGAGGAGCAGCTCATAACCAACAGGCACAAAAATGGACTGAGAATATAATATATCCACTCTGTTGGCAAAGAGTGTTCTCAACTGCACTTGGGGTTTAATTTCCCTGCCAACTTGGGGGTGAAATTCTGTACATAAAAGCTTAGAAAATGGGAAAAAAGGGCAGCTATTTATCAGCCAAAAATTAATGAGCTGCTCTTTGCTCACCTGAATTTCTATAGGGAAGGAAATACGGTGACTTTTCCGAAGAGAAAAGGAATGACAAAAGCCCAAAACCCAATATAAAAGAAATGAAGTGAAACATAATATAATTTCTGGGTTTAGCCATTCCTCTACCAACAAAAATGAAACACAGAAAGCCTCAAAGGTTATTAAACACAGAAAACCTCAAAAGTTATTATCTATCTTGAAAATTAATAACATTAGTATTAATGTTCTTAAATAACATAGAATTCTTTTGATTTCCCTGTTTTTTATGGAATAGCCACGTAGCGTGTCAGACCAGAACACCTTCTCACACCTTTCATGCCACCAATCAAGTGTGGCAATCCTGCTGGATTGATTTCTGCTCTGGTCAGAAAATTCTATTCAATTTATAGGAGCAGAGGGACTGTGATGAGAATCTCCTGGGGACTTCTAGATTTCACTGACTTGATTCTCACTATTGCTTGGTCTGCTGGGTTTAAAAAAAAGGAAATTCTCACCTAGTCCATGGTCAAGCTGTTGGAGTCACCAGCTAACCCTTGTCCTGCCTGACACACAGGAGAAGTTTTGGGGGGGTTTTTAACCACTCAAGTGTGTTCACAGAGAGAAAATCTCAGCGTTACCAGGAGAAATATTTGATTATTTGACAGCAGTCCGTGTGGTGGGCACTGGGGAGGCACCACCCCAAATCCTGGGGCAGTTCTGGGTCCCTCGCTCCAAGAAGGACCTGGGGGGGCTGGGACGTGGCCAGGGAAGGGAACGGAGCTGGGAAGGGGTTGGAGCCCCGGGAGAGGCTGAGGGAGCTGGGCAAGGGGCTCAGCCTGGAGCAAAGGAGGCTCAGGGGCGACCTCGTGGCTCTGCACAACTCCCTGCCAGGAGGGGACAGCCGGGATGGGTCGGGCTCTGCTCCCAGGGAACAGGGCATGGAATAAGAAAAAACGGCCTCAAGCGGCCCCAGGGGAGACTTAAATTGGATATTTGGAAAAATTCCTTCACTGAAAGTGCTGTCAAGCACTGGCAGAGGCCGCCCAGGGCGTTGTTTGAGTCACCATCCCCGGAGGGGTTTAAAAGAAGTGCAGATGTGGCACTTGGGGACAGGGGCTCCTGGGCTTGGCAGCGCTGGGTTCACGTTTGGACACAACCATCTTAAGAGTCTTTTCCACCCTAAATGATCCTGTGATTCTAATTGGGAGAGCACAGTGCTAGTGACAAAACAGAATTCAGGACTATTCACAAAATGCAGCTGTAGGGGGAGAAAAAAAGAGGAGAAAAGAAAGAAGCAGTGAGATTTCATCAGCTTCGTTCGTGGGGGAGCATTTGTAATGTTTTATGCTTTGAAGGGCTCTGGATCTTCAGAGCTCCTGGCTGGGTACAAGGGTTGTGTGCTCAGAATTCCCTTTGCTCCTCTCTGCCCTGCCTCACTCTGGGACAATTCCACTGCCTAACCTCTGCATTTCTGCCCTGTAATAAAAATGGGTGTAATTTACCCATTTTAGGGTAAATAATTTATATTGGAAAGCCCGTGTGGATTCCCACATCAGCTCCTGCAGTTCACACTGAGGGCAGGCAGGCCGTGGGGCCATCACTAAAATCTGGTTTTTTGCCCTCTGCAAGGGATGGACACCTCAGGCACCGCTCTGTGCCAGTGCCAAGGGAACAGAAACTTGGTAATTCCAGGGGAATTGATGGGCAGGAGGAGTTCAGTCCCAAATCCTGGGTCACAGCTTTTCAGCAAAGACACAACACAACCCCACAAATCAAAATTTCACATCTTCTCACTTGGCAAAACGGCTTTGCTCTCAGTTTGAAAGCATAACAAGGACGAGTTAATATTAGATTTGCTGGAGAGCTCCTGTAAGGATATGCTGATCTGCCATTCCTGTCAAAGCACAACTCTAATGTCACCTGATGGGAAATGAGAAATGGATTTAAGGATCAGAACGGGAACCCCAACAGGGGCATAGACTTTGACACATCTTAATTTCTCAGGGAAAACTGGGGAAAAAACTGCCTCAGTTTCCCAATCTGAGCAGGACAGGGTGACAAAATTCAGCTGGATCAAACTTAAGGAATGGGATAGAGCCAAACCAAAGGAGGTGAAACAGAAATCCCTTCCTTGAGGCTTTCTTCCCAGCCATATACGCTACAGTAATTTTTGAATTAAGTTCTTGAATGGACAGAAAAAAGTTGATAACAATCAATCCATCCTGCAAACGGCAGGATACAGGAAAGGAGCAGAGGACCAGGTGGAACGTGAAGTGTTTGTGCATTTCTGGGGCGCAGCCACTGCACAGAGGGGTGCAGAACAGGGTGTTGTGTTATTGTGCAAATAAACAGGCCAGGAGGGGGGTCTGCCTTGTAATGGAAACTGTGCTTGGGGGCCAGGCACTGCTGGGACTGCAGATGTCAGGAGTTCTTTCAACATACCCCAAACCAACAGGAAATGTGGAAAATGCAGCTGGAACAAAAGGTTAGGCTGCCTCTCTCCATGCCCCAGCTCCGGGGATGGGAAAAACAACAAAGTCCCCTGGCGGCTGGGGCTGCTCAAACCCTGCTCTCCCCACGGCTCACTGCACAAGCAAACAGCGTTTCTGTCACCCCAGCAGGGCACGAAGAGCCCCCTGCCAGGGCTGAAGCATGCCCTGCTGTCCCTGCAGCCCGCTGCCCTCGCAGGCAGCGCCGCGGCGCACAGCGCGTCCCGGTCCTGGCGGAGGGCAGCACTGCCGAGCCGAGCAGGCTGCCCGGAGAGCTCTGCTTTCCCCAGACCTGCTCCAGCCTCCCTCCTTCTTCGTGTTCTCCACCCGAGAGCCAGGCTGCCTTGTTACGGGGAATGGTAGGGATGGGTGCCTTGGACCAAACTTGGCACCTGGTGGAGAAAACCTTGGGAGAAATCAGCCTGCAGGGCCGGAGTGCCCGCTGTTCCTCCATCTGCGTCCTCTCCACCCAAGGGCCAGGCTGCCTTTTTGTGGGGAGCGTTATGGATTGGTCCAAAAATGACCAAAAGTGGCATCTGGTAGAGAAAACCCTTGGAGGAAACAGCTTGCAGGACCTGAGTGTCCACCCTGCTGTCCAGGTGCTCACCTGGGGCTGCTCTGAGCCTCCTGGATCATCCCCCGCAGGAGAATGAGGGTTATCCCACCTCCCTGCTGCTGGAGTCAGCTCTTCTCACCCAGAGAGTTCCCTAAAGCCTGGACCATCATCAGCATGGACCTAATTATTGGCAAAGACCATCAAAGACAGTCTTGGGGATTGTGCCACTGAGAAATCAGGTATTGAGGTGAAAAGAGCAGGACTTGGATCCTCTGCTCTGAAGGACAGTGAGATTTCAACACTTCAGCTCTGCTTCTAAATGGAACAAAATCCTCTGATTTTTTAAAATCCTATCCTGAATCTGGCTCTTTAAAAATGCCTGCTCTCTTCTAGTGCCAAGGAAAAATAATAAAAACAATCTGAAGGAGCAGGTTGAGAACTGTGAAATAAAAAATCAGGCAAGGAAGGCAGGAAATGGCAATAATTTTTTATTATACCTGCTGCTGTTATGGGTAAACAACAGGGTTTGGGGCATGCAGCTGCTGCTTCAGGTCTGAAACTGAAACAATCTTTGACTCCTTTCCAGATGGATCATCTGGCCCAATAAAAGATATCAGGTCTCCCAGCATGCCTTACTTTATTCATGTGGTTAGGCCTCTTCTGCTACAATAAATGATAAGAATAGGATATTTCTGTAAGAAAATGACATTTCAACAGCGTTAGAACCCCTTTCATCCAAACACCACTCAAGAAAAGATGCCTGGTTTTGTCAAACTCTCCTTTTCAGCAGGCACAGACTTTCATATTCTGAATAACAATTCAATTTAGGGGAAATTCTGTGTTCCAAAATAATATATAAGCATTGGTGAAACCCAGTGATAACAACTTTTAATTGGCAAAATCCAAAACTGCTTGGAAAAGGGTCAGAAAGAAGAATAAAAACAGATCCAGCAGAGGCATCACATAAAGCCTAATGTCCTATAACAGGACAGGGCTGAGAAAAATGGTATTATGAGAGCCAATTTTTGCATCTACAGCTGAATTTGGAGTCCCATATCTTTGAGCACAATCCAGTCACCAGCTGTGATCAGAGAATGATCAGAGAATTTGTGACTAAACATTAAAAAAAGCCCCAAACTTCAGGCACCTCCCAGTTTCTGTGGGGTTGAAATAACCTGCATTTGTTTTTCCTGGGTTTGTACACAGCCAGGGCAGGGATCTCTGCTGAGATCAGTTTGCTCTTCCTGACCCTTTTTGCTGCTCCATCTCAGACATCAAAGCCTTGCACACTCTTCTCTCCACCTCCCCACAGATCCAGTCCTGTTAAATTTTAACACTGCCTAGAACCAAACTCCAAAAAGTCATCAGAGACAAAATCAACTCTACGTCTGTCACCTCCTCCTGCTCATCCCATACAGCACCAAATAATTTCAATATTACCCTCAGGCGGGTAGCAAGTTATTATTACTATTATTATTATTATTATTATTATTATTATTAGTGTCACTCTAAGGAAATTGAAGATTTTTAGGTTTATTAGTCTAAAATAGGAGTGCACATTTTGCTGAAGAGCCACAGGACAATACTGGCAGCAAGAGGCTGCGTTTGGAAAAGGAGATGAGTCTGGAGAGAGTTGTTGGCTTTGGGAAAGCCTTTCCAGTCTCCCATAGCAGCAGAGCTTTCTCTCAAGTGAAGGAGGGCAGAAAACGCAAGCCATGTCCGTGTTTCAAGACATGTCAGAGTAGAACGATATTTTCTGTATTTCTGTATTTTCTGTAGCTCCTGTGGCTGCAGCGTTGGGGTGGAGGGATGGGGCAGGACGGGCAGGGGACGCGAGGAGGCCGCACAGCTCACCTGGGCACGGACGAGGAGCCACCAAGGGTCAGGACAGGACATTTCAGAGGGGTTTGCTCCGGGCCACCTGCCCAGGGACACTCGGTAGCAGCAGCCTCCCCTCAAACCCTGGTCCTTGTAGGGGATCTCAGCCCAGTGGCTCTGGGAGGGATGCAGGGCAGGGTGGGAACAGCCCAGGGGGCTCCTGGAATCACTGCTGGGAACTCCCTTTGACGCCTTTTTTGGGATACTTGAAAACAGAGGCCAGACGAAATTAAGGGGATAAAAAGCAGTTCTGTTTACTGAAGGGTCCTCAGGTAGGTTTTGGGCAGACCAAGCCCCCCAAAATGGACCACAGGTCACGGTTTTCACACTTTCATAAGTTTGGTCCATTTGCATATTGGGGGTTAACCTTCCAATTACAGCTTCAGGTAATGAAGTCATTTACCCCAAATTTGCTCCTCCCAACTCACTTTTGTTTCCATTTCTCAGGGCCTGGGACAGTGAGGGGTCCTTGATTGCCAGGCCTGGAGAGGAATTGTTGTGTCTGACCCCAATGGGAAAGCTGTGGCTCCCACTGTGTGTGGAGTTTGGAGTTACACACTAAAGCACTGCAGGGTTACAAACACGTGGGAAATAGAAAAGCTAAAAGCCCTTCTCCAAAGGAGGAGAGGGACTGGGCTGGGCCTTGCTCACCAACAGGGGGAAAGTGCAGCTCAGGGGCAGCCCAAAAACATCCCTAAAGCAGCTTTTCCTTTGCTCTCTCTGGTGCACATCCCTCACCCTGTGTCGGGTACACTCTGAGCAACCCCGCCTGCTTTTCCTGTCGGGTTGAAGTGGTTTGAGCTCCCGAATTTGTCCTGCTTGTTTCAGCTGCCGGTGGGCTCCGAGATGGCTTTGCCACTGAGATTGCCTCAGTGGCTTTGGAGCAGCTGTTCCATGGTGCCGTGGGATTCCTCTTCAATGTTTAACCATAGGGTTCCTAATAGGATTTCTAATATCTCATTACTTAGGGCTTAGAACTGCATTTCCAGCCCCAGTAATGTACAGACAAGCAATCCTCTTATCCTAAAGCTTATATTTCAGGGCTCCAGGCTGCTACTACTTCCTCAGGAACAACAGGAAGAGACACTATTCACTCAAATTTCCTTTCTTTTAAATATCAGGGCCAACGAGGGTGAACATCCAGTTGGAGCAGGTGGGGTTTTGACTCAGTCTGTGTTATCCCACCTGCAGTTGCTCATTCTGAATCTCACAGGTCTCAAACTGATTCACCCTTTGAGCCCTCAGTGCCTGTGAGGAGCCTCAACACCTTGCTGTGAGTACAGAACCCACGTTCTGATCCCTTGGGACTGGAGAGAAACAAAATTGTTTAACTGACAGCTCCAAAAGAGTTTAGGGAATGTGTCCTTTGGAAGGCAAAATATCCCCAAACTCGCCTTGCTTGAAATAAAGCCCAGATATTCCCCTTTTACAAAGGGATCCAGCCCGCATTGTCCAGGAGCAGTTTACTGGCCAGATTAAAAACGGTATTTTGCAACGAGTTTGGAATGACAGACCATTAAATGCTTGATTGCACACGCAAAGAGAAGGGTGGAGCTCTGCTAACTTTCTTATCTCTGAGATCTAGTGAAAAACTTCCAAGACACAAAGATACATAATCTGCTTTAAATAATGCCATTAATTTGAATAGTAGATGCCTATCTGGCCTTTTAGGATAGCTCTGAAAAATTCCAATTTTGACTTCAGCATTTCTAACTCGTTGTAGTGGAAAATAATTTCATGTATCTCCCCAAACCTAAACCAGGGTGTCTTCAGCAGTTCTGCAAGAAGCCAGCATTAAAAATTATATTTCTTTAGCCTGTTTTTCACTATCTAATTTCACTGCTCTGATTTTCCCAGGAGATGCTGACTGGGGAATAAACAAGAAGCATCGCTTCCAAAATTCAGAGCAATCAGAACATCCATCCTCCCCAATATCTGAGTTTTTCCATGCTCCTGGGCACTTCTGCTGAGCTCCAGGAATGCTGTCAGGGTGCCAGGGACAGCTTCCAGAGCATCTGTGCAGATGTGAGGCACCAGGAGCACTGATGTGACCTCTCTGCCATCAGAACATCCCCACTGGGAAGCTGATGATTGCCATTGTCTCCAGTGCCTGGCAGGACCCCAGAATTGCTCTTTATTGCTGAGTTTTATGATTTTCCTCTCCTCCTCCACATGGATTTTCTTACTACAGCGATGCTGTATTTAAATATTCCTGTGTTTTTGCTCACAGCACTCAGATTACCATTTCTTACTTGTTTGTTTGTTTTGCTTTTTTCCTGGTACTGTTCTTGCAGCCTGCTCTTCCAGCCATTTATTCCATATAAAACATCCCTTACCTTATTTATGTCATGCCTCCAAGGGCTGAGGCATCTGGAGAGGAATTCACAAACTCTTGACATGCATTAAAAAAAACCCAAAAACCCTCTCAACCTTGACAACATTTTTTTTTTTTTTAAACTACCACCTTCTCACATTTATTTTTCCATCACACATGCACGTATGAGTCTGTGCAGCTGGTGAGGTCACCAAAGGGGAAATTGAAATGTTTTTAACAGCTGAATATCTCCAGTTCTGGATTCCTTGACTAAAGGAAACCAGTCCATATGATGGCAAAATAAAGGGAGGTGAAGCAGAGCAAGTGGCTGGTTTAGTGATGTTATTTTTTTCCCCATACAGAGCTCTTGGATGGACCCAGCCCCAGGAAAATTTTCCTTAAGGGAAGAGCATTCAGCAGCTTTTGCTAAAATTGGGTTATTTCTTTTATAAAAGTTTCATTAATGAAATTTAGAGTTTCATCCGAAACAACTCCTTAATCTAGGGTGAGCTCAGGATACTCCCTACAGAATAATTACAGATGGAAATACATTTTAAAAGTGCTTTGATTTTTGCTACCACGAATCCTGCTGGACACTGGGAGTAGTGCAGCACACAAAGAAGTCTGAACCACGAGCAGGAATATTGACTGGCTACCAGCAACTGCTGATATTTGCCGAGGTTTCCGGGGCACCTGCCCCGCTGCATTTCCCCAGCTTCAGCTCCAGAGCTCACAGCTAAAAATGTAAAACCCACGTGGAGTCAAAGAGCTCCTCACGTGCACCTCTCACAAACCAGATGATGATTTGCTGCTGTTTCTTGTTCAAGAAGCTGCCACCACCTCTGTTCTGACAAAGATTTTCCAGAGAAGATGCTGGCAGGTAGGAAAACATGTTCTTCTCCACAAAATCCTGTGTGTTCTCCTAATGACACCTTGGTGAGGCCAAGCCTGGGAATCAAATCAAGGCAGCTGCTGGTTGCCATTGCTAAAAGCAGCAAACTGAGCCCAGGACAGGGCGTTAATTGGTCTCTGAGCACATGATTTTCCAGCAGAGCTGCGGGGCAGGAAGGCTGCAGCCACTCTGGAGCGACATTCCCTGGGTGATGCTGCCACCTCTGAGGCTGCCAAAGCCAGCTGTGAAAAATCCCTGTCCAAAGCAGCACGGCCACAGAACCCTCCTGGTGCCCCAAAAAGCAGAGGGAAGGCCCCAGTTAGCCTCAGGAGAAGGGGCAGCTAATTAATTGGTTTCATCTTGGAAAAGGGTGAATCGTATTTATTGTGCTACGGGATGAGGCTTTTGCACTGGTGCCAGACATCCTCCAGCACACACTGAACAGCGTTTTTAGGAGGGGGGAATGAACACCTGCACACAGTGACCAAGAGGAGCAGGTGCTTTGCAGCTTTTAACCTTCTCAGAGAGCTCATGCATTTGCCAGGCCTCTTTTCATGGCTGATGGAGGCAGAAACAAGCAGGGAAATGGAGGAAAGTCAGCAGAGAATTAAAATACATCAAAACAAGAAGGCTTGAAAAGAACCCCAATGATTCTGAGCTCCAAACATCGCTGGACACCAGGAGCTATAATTTATATATATTATATAAATGTACTTTTAGTTTGCTTTGAATCTTTTTTATGAAGCAAGAAGGCATTTGCAGCAACAGCTGTGCTGCCTCCATTCCCTTCCCTCATCCTCCCAAGGAAATCATAAATCTTTTAAAGTTCCAGCCTTGGGTTTACAAGATTTTTTTGTGTTCCTGCCCATCGGTAAGGGCACAAACAATCACAGTGTAAGATGGACCACATTTATCTCTCTGAAGGATAGAATCAATCCCAAACTCTTTGACTTTCAAACCCAGAATTACATTGTTCACTTTTATCTCAGTTATCAGTCTTCAAACAAACTGGTCTCAGGAGAATTTTATGCCAGCTCATAAAACGTTGCAAACAGCTTGGAATCTCAAACATTTTTGTGCTCAAGTTCTGTGTCCTTTTTCTTTACATGAATAGCTAATTAATATAATCAGCTTAAGTTTTTTCAACTTATCTCTTACCGACAGAACTTTTATTTTAAACGTTCTTATCAGAGTAAGGCAGAAATTATCTTTACGCTGGCAGTCTCTTAGGTGTGGTGAAAACATTTCTGTTTTCCTGCTGTAAACAAATTTTAATCAGGTGTGCTGTGAATTCTTCAAATAAATCCTAACAACTGCTTTGCATCTGAACTTTTGGGAAAGTTCAAGAAGACACAAAACAAAGTCTGCAAGCCTTCTTTGCTCCTTCTGAAATGACATGGGAAGCCTTTTCAAAAGAACTTGGTCATTCTGGGTGCTCAGTTTGAGAGACTAACCAGGTTTTCAGAGCACTGCTGCTCAGCATTTCCCAGAGAGAAATCCTTTTCCCATTTGTTGAGGATAGGCACTTGAAATCACAAATTTCAGCAATCTTAGCTTTTCTGTCTCACTAATAAATTCAGTTTGCGTTACAGCTACTGCTCCACTGATGCTTCCCTGGCAAGAACTGGAATAAATGCCCATCAGTGTTTGAAGTTGGTTTGCAAAATGGAGTAAGGAAAGAGTTTGAAGGGGGAATTCCACCAAGTGAGATGAAATCAAGGGGAGAAGCTGCTGAGTAAATGGAGCATCCCCAGTGTGTCCCACGCCATGGAACTCCCAGGAGCTGGAGAAATCAGCTCACAGGGAATTCCCTGCACAGCTTGGGAGCAGGCAGAGAGGCAGTGGATGGCTGAGACTGCTGGAAATGCCACCTCTGGAAACTTCCTGGAACTTCCATCCACACAGCTCTTCAATCCCTGCTGTGTAATCCAAAGAATCCATACAATCCGTGCTGGACAGCCCGCAGGGCCAGGAGCAGCCTGGGGGCTGGAGTTAATGAATATTTGGGGTTTTAGGAACATATTTGGTCATTTTTAAGAGGCTTTAAAATGGTTAATAACAGCAGAGGAGGGGTCACAGCTGTGAGCAGGTGTGAAGGGAGAAAGATGGAGCAGGCCTGGGAAGAGCTGGCTGCTCCTGTGGCGTTTGTGGTGAAATTCACGGCAGCGTTTCCTGGCTTCTCTGGTCCTTGGGACATTTCTTTCCCCACACACTCAGCTGCCGTGGTACCCCCATGAAATCTGGACTCCAGCCCTGGCTGTGATGCTGGAAGGGTTGTACTGCCAGCGAAGGTCAGAGGAAATACCCAAAAAGCTGATGGCAGAGCGTGGCAGTGGTTGAAGTCTGCTCAGAGCAGGCTCAGAGGGTTCTCAGCCCTCCGCAGGGCTGCTCCGAGCCCCTTTGTGGCTGTCACGTTGCTCAAGCTCCACAAAGTCTGCACGGGCACAGGCACAAACATTCCCGTCTGCAAACCCCAGTCAGGAGGGCTTCTGTCCTGGGACAAACTCACAGTGGCACTTTGCAGGAATTCCTCCCACCTGTGCCACACCTGCTCTCTTTGCACCTCCATCTTCCCCTGCTGGGATGGGGCAGTGCTGAGAGGGCACTGGGGAATAGGAACTTCCTTTCCCAAATTGCTGCTGCTGCTGCTTTTCCATCTCTGCTACAGGGCTGGAGTGTGTGGGGAGCAGGAAATTACCGGGTAAGGATTGAAGAGACTTTTAAAAATGGATTTTTTTTTTTTTCATCTGTAAAAAAGCAGTGCTGGCTTTCAGTGTGCTTTTAATATTAACTCCTGCTGGGATAGGTATTCCTGAGTGTATGCACATGTGGTGTTTTTTGGGGGGTTTTCCAACACATGAAATTATTTTTTATTAACTTTTTAGCGACAGTAATAAACCAGCAAAATGTGTGACACTCTGCTAATGGCACCATACAATCACCATCATCAGTAGAACACAACTCAACAGAGAAATACAGAATACTTGTTTATTCTCCCAGTGAAAATCCACTTTCTTGTAGCTGCTTAATTGCTTTTTCCCTCTCCCTCCTGTTCTTCCAGCTAAAATTGATTTTAGAACTGATGTTGCAAGGGGGCTCCCCTTTATCAGACACCGACACCCAGTGGAAAAGATATCATTAGAATGGTCATAAAATGGCTACAAATATCCCATTTTTGGGCTTAGAGTAAGGTCCCAAAACAAGCAGAAAATCCATTGTGGAGGACTTCAGTGACTTTGCAAGGATACAGCCTGGAAAACTTCAGGGGAGGACAAAAAATGCTGCACCACATTTTTGCAAAACGAGAGCGTCTCACCCTCTCCCCAGGAAATTAATCAGAGTGCAATCAAAATATATTCGAGCTGCTGGAGTTCACTTCCTCCCCTGCCGATGCTGCTCGCACAAACCTCAAGGTCGTGTTGGCTGAGCCGCCCCTCTCAGAGGCTGCACAAAGGGGCAGTGGCTGCTTTTCTCCCCGCTTTCTGGGCTCCTGCTTGCTGGGACTTCCTCACCCAGAAATCCCACTTGTGGGAGAGGAGGAAAACCCAGCTCAAACCCCCCCTGTGGCTGATATTTGCTCCCAATCCTGAGTGACAGTGGGATCCACACAGAGCTCCCTCGGAGCTGTGGCTTTGCTGTGGCACTCCCACCCTGCAGAATGCAGCACTGGAGTGGGAAAAGGGTTGGCATAAAGATGATTTCAGAGGTGCAGCAGCAGCTGGGTGCACAAAAAAAGCAGGGCAAGGAGTTTATTGCCTGGATCTTGGCCATTCCCAGGAAAGCAGAGCTCTGTCGTGCACGATTTTATTGGGAAGACAAATAACAGCTCTGAACCTTTCCCACCCCATCTCCTCCTTTTCTCCAGCTTTCATTGCTGTGCCCTAGGACATGGAATATCCCTCTGGATAACTGGGAGCAGCTGTCCTGGCTCTGTATCCCCCCAGTTTCTCCTGCAGCCCCAGTCTCCTTCCTGGTGGGTTCAGAAGCAGGGAAAGCCTTGATGCTCTGGAAGTGCTGTTCACCGGTAACTCAAGCACCCCTCTGCTGTCAAAATTGGGGCACAAATCCAAAAACCAGGCACTGTGAAGAAAATGAACTCCATCTCAGCCAAAAGCAGGACACAGGGAGCAGCTACAGCTGCAGGGAACACCCGGGCCAGGCACAATGGGGTGGGAAAAGGCCACAACATCGGGGCTTCATGTTCTTCCTCTTGTGAAAGGAAGAAAAAAAACCCACTTTTAGCACAGCACCAGGCCCTGGTTTGGCTTTTCCTGAAGCACAGCACCTCCCATGTCACTGCTGCCAGCATTTTAGCAGACACAGGCTCCCAAGGAACTGGTCCCAGTTGCCTTCTGGTGTTTACTGGGGGAAAAAGCCAAATCAGTTCAGACACAACCTCACAGCACAGAGGGGATTTTAAGGGATTTGCTGCCAAGCTTTGGAGCACAGCACCATTGGAACAGGGGGCTGCTGGCAATCCAGAGCCTGCAGGTGATTTTAAAAGTTGTTTGCACATCCTGCTGGAGGAAAAAGCACGCTAGAGAAGGAGTGATAAAAAAGAAACATCAAAATATCGGAAATATTGCACTACTGAGCTAGAACTAATGAATTTGCCTAACTATCCTGAACAGACATTGCAAACGCACCACTGAAGGCAGTCACAGTGCCAGCAGAAAATCCAAAATGCTGGCAGGCTCCTGAAATTGCACTGAGTCCAGTAAATGGCTCTGCATACAAAATCCTCGTTGATATTTTAATATTTGCATTTTTGAGCTGACTTGAAGGCTGACACACGGATGAGGGTACCCAATCACCAGAAGGTGGGGGCAGAACTCGCACTGGGGAAGGGTTTGTCCTGGTAATTCCGACGTAAAGCCTGGATTCAATTTCTGGTTGTTTTAAATCTCTTTCCAAACAGATCTCTTGGTGTGTCTGGTTGATAACGGAGGGTATTTATTTTTAGCATTCCTGTGAGTGTCCAGCATTGCTCTGAGTGTTACTCAGCTCTGCACAAGTTCACACAGCACAACTGATGTGGGTTTTGGGGAAAAAGAGATTGGCACAGATTGAAGGACTCCCTTTTCCACGATCTGTTAAAGGTTTGTGATGTGAGTGATTATTTGAAGTTGGGAGCTCGTTAGGAGGTAAGTGGGGGATGGCATTACCTCAGTTCTTTGTAGGGAAGGATGCAAGTTTTGCTTGGCTGGATAACACAGGACTCACTGAGAGTCCATTCCCTGTCCTGGTTTCAGTTTTCTGGCACTTTCTAGAGAGAGATCTCCTCTGAGCTGGTAACAGAAATATTCCTTCTCACTTCTCTTATGCACACAGCTCCTCCAAAGAGTGCCACAGCCCCCTGGATTTGATCCTTAGAAAATCCCCTTGTCTCAGAAAATCAGTCCTGTGCTCAGACATGTACCTGGGGACACTCCTTTTCTTCCAGCAAAACGGTTTCAAACAGAAACTCTTCTATTTAAAGTTTATAATCCTCTCTATCACCTGCCTTACTGTATCTTTAAAAAAAACACAACGCATTGATGCTTTGAGAGAAGAACTTAACTTCTTTTCTTTTTTTTTGTGGTGATATCCAACTCCTCGAGGTGTGAAATCTGGAGGGAAAGCTGTCAGCCACATATTGAACAAACAGCACCCTCATCTCCAAGGTGCACCACACACTTGGATGTAGAGAAGTGTCACAGGAGTGAGGGGAGGTTTTCTTTCCAGCTCCTTGACAGAGGGAATAAAATGTTGCTTCTTGCATCCTTTAAATGTGTTCAAGAGCAGGTGAAGGATGGATCTGGTGCTCCTGCAGTCATCCTTGCAGGGTTTTGATGCTTTATTTCCCCTCTGTGTGAGCAAGAAAGCAAAACCCATTCAAACCAGGCCAGGAACATTGGAACTACAGGAGAATTTATAGATTTATATATTTACACATTTATACATTTATACATTTATATATTTGTATATATCTATACATATTTATACATTTATATATTTATATATTTATACATTTATATATTTATACATTTATACATGTACATATTTATACATTTATATATTTATACATTTATACATGTATACATGTGTATATTTATATTTAAATATATTTTTACATTTATATACTTATATTTAAGTTTCTCCCCAGCAAATCACACTGCCTGAACAGAGCTTGCTATCAGTGGCACAACCAGGAGGAAATGCTGATGAGATTCAATTAAGTCAATTGACTCGGTGCGTTCCCAAGCCCATTTCCCAGAGATGAGATCCAATAAAGCCCCAGAGGGCAATAATCAATGAATTGAGTACAAAGCCCTTTGGGTTTCTCCAGTTTTCAGTGTCTGAAACAGCTGGTTCTGAACGATTTTGGAAAAAACAACCCTGTAGAAGGGCCTGCACAAGCCCAAATCCTGGCACAAGCACCCTGCAGTCAGGAATGATATATTTCAAATAATGTGTTTTATAGGAAGAAAAGTCGGAGGTTTTACTGATCCTTATGTGCTGTTCACTGATAACCTAAGAAGGAATTTAAAGGTGAAAAACAACCCTATGTGGAACTGTTCTCTTCTTCCCATGACTTTGAGGAGTGAGTTCTCCCCGTGCTGTGCCCAGGAAGGTTTTCTATTTCCCTCCTTTAAACAAATTTTACAGATTTTTTAAAGATTTTCTCCCCAGAATGTGTGTGGCACTGGGGCCGTGAGACACACGGCTGCAGCCACTTCTGTGTGACATCTTCCTAGACAGCAAGGTCCCCCAGCTCCCAAAAAGTGCCCAACACACTGTTCTGGCAGGAGGGAAAAAAACAAACCTGAACCAAACACAGCTTGTCCCAAATTAATCCGACGTGGTTTACAGGATGAAAATAATGTTAACCACATCTGAAAAATAATCTCCTCAGCTACATCAGCAAACTGCAGAGCCAGTCTGAGTGTGAGGGGCTGCTTTGAAGCAGAGAGCGTTGGGGGAGGAAATTTTGAAAACTTTTTTGGACGCCAGGAAACGCTGGCCCTGGCAGCAGCTTTGCCAGCCATTGTCCCTGATGAAGCTGGCTTTTGTCACTTCCTCAGCCACACAAGGCCTCTTTAGTCCCTTTTCTGCCTTGGCTCGGTGCTGTGGAGAGAGGTTCAAGTCTTTTGTCCCTGCTATACTTAGTCCCTCTCCTTGTGTGCAAGTTTTATATCCCTTCCAGATGTTACCAAAGTCCAACAGCTGCTCTTTGGAGCCAAGGCAGATGTCAGCTATTTTTTAAAACACAATCCAAGCCAGCTTGCTTTCTTTCTTTGAGATGTAAAAATACAACAAAGCCTTATGAATGCCTCTTAATGCTATAGAAATGCGGAAATAAGTGCTGTAATAACCATTATATTATTTCTCATCATCTGTCAAGGCCAAATCAGAGCTCTAACAGAGTCACCGTGGCGGGGCTCCAGCACAATCATCACCAGGGACCTGCTCCAAAGACCATTGTCAAAGACAACAAGAAACTTTTTCCCACTGAGTTCAGGGTACTTTGGATCAGGCTTCAAACTGCCCAAGCTTGCAGAGTTGGCCTTTGGTCCTCCCAAAGCCAAAATAAACACAGAGGGTGCTGCTGGTGGGGGAGATGTTAAAGACAGAGATCTCCACAGCACTGCCTGGGGAAGTTTGGGCAAACAAACTAGAAAATATTCTAGAAAATACCTCTTTCCTTGTTATCTCCTCTGTGTCCCTTTCTGCATCCGGACCTCAACAGCTCCATCTTTTGCTGTGTCCCAGCCCTAACAGGTGAGGTGATGGCAATAAATCTTCAAACGACGTGTAAGGAGCACCAATTCAATTGTGACAGCTGAAACACTTCCCCATCAAACCCAACTATCCCAAAGCAGCAGAAAGCTTTCGCTGCTGCCTGAGCCCATGAAAAGGGAGCTGTGGATAGTGACACACATTCCTGCTGGCTTTAATCAACAGATAATTAAGAGTAAATTACAATCATAATAGCATATTTCATCCCAAAGGCTCCGAGAGCTCTTGCTAAAAAGTTGGCCAAATGCTGTGCTTAATTACAAGTTCAAATGGGGGTGGGTGTTCTTCAACCTCTGCAGTGCAGCCCCTTCCACGAGGGAACACTGCACCTGAGGGAAAATGCACCTCCAGGAACATTGGAACTACAGGAAGATTGGAACTAAAGGAAGATTGGAAAGATTGGACCTGCTCTCCTGAGCACACCTCTCTGCGCAAGGAGAAGGGCATGGAATAAAGACTCTCGGGAAAACTCAGTGAAATCACCCAGGAATATCTGGCATTTATTCCTCAGATGGAATCTGGGTGAGGGGAATGGTCTCTCAGCTGCTACAGACAGCATAGACAGGGCCTTGCATGAAAAAGGCTGACCAGGACCAGGACCGTGAGATCCAGTGAATCCTCCCCCACCCCTCCCTTCCAGCACCTCCCTGCCCAGCCAGCAGTGTCACACCTGGGGGGTGCCTCCCCTCACCCCAGTCCTGCCTGGCCACCACCTCGCTGAACTCAAATCTGAGAACGAGCCACAATCGAGCACAAGCCTTGGCAATTTAGCAAATTGTCAGCAGCAAGGGCTCACTGTTCCTGCTTGAATCTGGCCCATTATTCAGTGCATGTCCTTCACCTGCTCTGAGTAAATTCCTGTCTGATCTCCAGACATCAAAAGCAGCCATGTCAAAGCAACAAAAAGCAAAAGCAAGAAACAACCGACACTGACCACAAGGATGTGTTTTCCTTGTGGCAGAAAAAGCAGCTACCTTGTGGGATAAAAGATGATACTCTGGAATTGTTTAAGCAGTTGACAAATGGAGTGATCAAAGCACCAGTCTGTTTATGTGTCACCTAGAACAGCATAACAAGCACAGCGCTGGAGCTGGGGGGAGCTCAGCAGCATAAAAACTCTGCAAATACAGAGATAGCAACAGGTTTTCCATCTGCCAAAATCTGAGGTGCTTTGTGCTTGTCAGTGCCACTGCTGTCCTCCTTCAGGCCTGCAGGCAGCAGCTTCCGGTTTACATCCATTCTCCAGCTGAAAAGATGTGCAGGATTTCAGTATTCCCTTAGGTTGCTGAAACAGCGCCTGGGTAACTTGTCTTGCTGGCTGACACTGAATTCCTCCTGCTACGAACAGCCCTGCTCCACGTGCAGTCTGAGGTATTTCCACAGCACTGACAGTGGCACGCTCCAGACCCCTTCCCTTCTCACCTTTAGCACCTGCAGCCAAGCCCGTGCCAGCCCAAAATGTCCCTTAGGGGAGGGAGCTGGCACCCAGGCACAGCCCAAAGGAGCCAGGCCTGCGTGCCCAGCCCCCTCCGTCCCACAGATCCCCTGAGATTTGTGCTTCTGACTCACGAGCCTGCCAACTCCGCGCGACAAGCCTGGCACGTTTATAAATAATCTGGGGGAAACTCGGGGGAAGCCGGAGTTTTCCTCCCTCACAGGAGCTGCTTGCAACAGGAGCTCCTTCCAGATATATTTAAGGAACTCTGCAGCACACAAAGGAATTTAAATCAGGATATTCAGGGGACAGTCAGGGTTCCACCTGTGGGTACCAAGAGCAGCACAAGCCTGTGCTGAAATCCATGCCTTGATCTCATGGCTTTTAGTTCAAAGGTAGCTTGGACACTTCTCTGTGCCCTCTGAGCCCCCAAATCTCTGGGTTAGGATGGAAGAGCTGCAGATCTTTCGCAGGTCAATGAACCGCACAGTGACATCCAGTCTCAAACAGGTCTTTCCACTGGGCCATGTCACAGCTCTCCTTGCAGGTAAGGCTTAGAGAGAGATTATGGCACAGCCTCCAAAACACAGCACAGATTTCTTCCTTTCCAAATTCCCCCTGGCACGATTTGAGGCTGTGTCCTCTTGTTCTGTCCCTTGTTACTGGGGAAAAGAGACTGACTCCCAGCTCCCTACATCCAGGGAGTTGTAGAGAGAGGTAAGATCTCCTCTGACCCTCCTTTCCTCCAGGTTAAACCACCCCAGCTCCCTCAGCTGCTTCTCCAAAAACTTGTTCTCTCATATCAGAATGACAGAGTTATTTTAAATTTTCAGATCTCTCGTGGATCAGACCAAACTGAACTCAGAGGGTCTTGAAATCTGCTGTCTTAATACAGATCACAGCACTGGCCAGGAGGTCACAAGCAATAATTTGGGATCCACTGTGTTAGGGTTTTGGGGGTTTTGGTCTGCACCTTGGTGGCTGTTAGTGTAATTTATTCCCTTAATTCCTTCACAGAATTGATTCCCTTAATGTCAATTTATCCTGCAAAATTGGAGCGTTTCAGTATAAATATATTTAGGCTAAAGCAGTGCATCAAAAATGTGAGCAGTCCTTCTACCCATGGCTGCCGATGCCTAGGTTGGGTAGTTTTGACTTTTTTCCAATTGTGTTGACTTTTTTCAATAGTTTTGACCTTTCCACAGCAAATTGTCACGGGGGCAGAAGAGAGCCAACCCCACTGCAGTGTCACCAGAGCTGGTGGCACATCCAAGCCCAGAGAGAGGCTCCTCTCCTGTTCCAGAGCCAGGTCTGAACAACTGAATATATCCTGGATTTTAATAAAGCTGAGCCAATCAGCGCCAATACCTAACCAAAGTGCCAGGACAATGGGACTGTGATGAAGACAAGGACTAATCAAGTGCTAATCTGTAGAAAAATCTACAACCCTGAAGTAATGATAGGAGTTACTCATTGCTGCTGTAGAGATCAGCTCCAATATCATTAGCTGTCACCTTTTCAAGCCACATGGGCAAAGAAAATTCCTGATTATTATGGAGGATCACAGGGAAATCCAATTATTATTCTCAGCATACATGCTCCTTGTCATTAAAGGGCAACAGAGTTAAACTCTGCTGAAATATTTTCTCCATTAAAACTTGCGAGCAAATCATTGAAGATTTTGAGTAATCTGGCAACTTTTGCACAATTAGCTGGCTTTGGAAATGGTAATTAGCCGGTTTTATGGGACCTAGCCTCCTGATCCTTATGTCCTAACAAACATCAGTGTTTATGTTCCTATTGCTGTGTGATTATCACGTGTTAAACATCGGTTCACACATCATCCTTAAATTCACCTGAGCAATGTAGACATTGAGAAAATAAACAAATATCTGGGATGTGTTCATGATGGGTTTATGGGGTAGATAAAAGACAAAAACTCCTTCAGGCCTGCGTGGGACGGAAAGGAGGAGGCCAGGCCTTCCTGACTGGAGTGTTTGACAGGGCAGTTCACGTGGCTGGTCTCGTTACCGATTCGGTACCTTTTAACACAAAGACTGTGAGTGCTGCCTCACCTTCTAAGCTGTGTTTTCATGCAGTGAGACCCAGGACAAGACAAGGCTGATTCTATCACTGGTGGTTGCTTTAATGCTGCTGCAAGAGAAACCACCTTGCAGCACCCTCCAGCAGCCGGTGCTCTCTGGGCCCCGTCCTCCGCGCTGCTGTCCCTGCCTGTGACATTCCTGCTCAGTGCCGCGTTTCCTCTCCCTGCTCTTCACCTTCCCTGCGTGTCTGGGCTGGGGCTGTCCTTGGGCTGGCTCAGGTGACCCCACCTGCCCTTTTCTGATTTTGGATCTTACTGAGGGAACACCGGACTGAGCAGGACCCCAGCAACGGAGCCATTCTGGCCACATCTTCCTACACTTATGACATTTTTGAGGAGGCTTGGGAGCACATCTGCATCTCCGAACATTCAAAACACAGTTCTGAGCATTCCTGCTTGAAATAACTTCCACACTCATGACCCAGCCCGGGTCAGAGAGCTCTCAGCCTCCAGCAGCTCTCCAGATTTGCCACTCTCAACTTCTTTGGTCAACTTTGGTTCACTGGGGCCGAGGGGGAACCAGGTGAGGGAACGAAATCCCTGGATTGGGTCTGCCCGGCATCCTGGAGCCTGCCTGGAGGAGGACGAGGGCCAAGGGGTGAGCTGGTCACAGGTGTCACCTGGCCCTGCGACACGGCACGGAGCTCAGCCTGCGGCCAGCCCCGAGGGGCCC
>WEKY01051574.1:397399-436209 GCA_013390045.1 Picathartes gymnocephalus
AGGCCGGCGGAGCCCGGCGGGGACCGAGCGGAGCGGCCGGAGCGGCGGCGGCGGCGGCGATGGCCGGGAGCGGCCGCCTGTTGCCGGCTGCGGGAGCTCGGGGAAGCGCTGAGCCGGCTCTCGGGGGCTCGGGCAGCCGGGCCGGGCTCCGCGGAGCCTCCGCCAGTCCCTGTGCGCTCCGTGCGGGCGGCGCAGCCGGCGGTGCGGGGTCCGAGGGTCCGCGGGGTCCGCTGGCGCTCCCGGCAGCGCAGGGCTCCCGGAGCCGTGGAAAGCTGGAGCGGCCTCGCCCCAATAATAAAAGTTATTTGCAGAAGGCGGAGTGGTTTATTTTCTTTCGTTTGCTCCTCAAAGGAGAGCCGATGCTGCGCTCGCCCGTGGCCGAGCGCGGCTGCGGAAACACGAAGTGTCAGCCCAGTGCTCCCTTTCTGGCTTGTTGGTAATGGATTTAAAGCTTTAGTTAGAATTTCGGTTCATCTAAGAGCTCCGCTCGGTTGCTTTAGAACTCGTTTAAAACTGTATTTTCAACGGAGACGAGTGAACTTTAAAGAAAATCAGGTCAGCCATAGATTGCGGGCATCAAACCCTTTCAGGTCCCAGAAATAGCCACAGAAGTAGCGTGACCAATTCTTTTTCATGCATAAAGCTTTTTTCTTTTTTATTTTGGTTGCAATTTCTGACAGATACCGGAGCTCATCAACTGGATATTTTCAGCTTACTTTAATGAAATAAGCACGCTTTCTAAGCTTGCATTTTGATGCAATTATATTAGTCTCCCTTGACTATACGAGATTTGAGTTTCTGATAGAACTTGTTCTTAAAATAATAAAGTCCGTTTAGCACAAGGTTTTTCTTTGTGCATTTTTAGGGTTTAGATCTATGGGAAGATGAGGAAGAAGATGACTGAGAGGGAACATGGATATGTGCTGTTATGGGGTGAAGAATATGCTTGGATATTAATAGAGGGGACGTTTTATTTCTAGTATCTTGCACTTGAAACAAGGCTGTTCATAAGTTATTACATCTCTTATAAAGTGTCGAAACCAGGACTGACAAATATTTATCTTGCAGTAAGTGGGTCAGATGATAACATCTTCCACTGGATCTCTTCCTTCTGTATTGGACAGCTCTGGTTGCTAAGTAGCTCGGAATTGCTAATCCCAAAGTCAATGATGTCATAATGACATCATCACATCCTTTCACCTGATTGATTCTCAGAAGAGAACAGTAATGAGATTTGATATACATGTCCCATCTCTTTAATATTCTTCCTCTGCTTCAGGGGATTTCCTGACCTGCCTGGCAAATTCCAATGAATCACACTGAGCTCTAGTAAAAAGACGTTTCTTTGGGAGACGAGGTGGAACATTAAAGGGACAGTGTCTGCTCCTGGTCTTTGCAAAAGCTGAGGAACTTGGCAGCTTGTGTTTCAAATGTGGAGTTCTGGACATGGAGGGCGGTGTTTTAAAGCTTGGACCGATTAAATTCGCGTGCAGGTGCGAAGGTGGCTCGGGTTTCAAAGAGGATCAAGTCACTAAATGTGTGTGAGTCTGAATTCTGGAGGTTCTGCAGAGCGCACAGAGAAAACAGGAGCTGTTTCAGCTGTCAAAATAAATCTCAGTTCTGATGGTAAATGCATGAAACCTGTCAGGAATTGCCATGTTAAGGACGATATTGAATGGTTCTGAAGACAGCTCAGAATTTATTTCTCTTTCTAATTAGGCAACATAATTGGTAAGTTTGAAGGATTTTAATAGCAGCACTGCTATCACAGGGAACTCCTTGTAAGAGAGTTTTAAATCTTTAGAGTGTGTGGGATGTGTGCAGAACTGCTGGGTTTGGTTTCTTCTGAGGTTAAAGGCACAAATGATGTCATTTGCTGGTGATCAGCAGGGACCGCTGGTTTTCACAGCTGGTTTTTATCCTGTGTGTCCAGATGAGCATGGTCTGCGTGAATTTTAGGTACTCGTCTTCCTCCCCAAGAGCTTTGTGATCATGAATTTCTCCACAGACAGTGAGTTTGGGACATTCCAAGGGCACTGTGTGTTTTAGGTGTGCAAACCTTCCTGCTTCACACGTGGAAGAGGGAAAAACGAAGCAATTCCCATTTGTTTTGTGGACCGTGCAGTTCTGCTTGGTGAAGAGAAAAGCTGAGCCTGTCTCAGAACACTCAGAGGCTGCACAGACCGGTCTCACTGGCTTGATGAATACCGTGGGTTGCTAAAACACCTTTCACCAGTAAACAATGATTTGTTAGCGTGGATGAGTTGGTGTTAATGTATTTACTGAAGGCACTGATTGCTGATTTTATTCCTGCTCAAGAACTGCGGTGTTGATGGCTCTATTAAAGCTAACAGAGTAGTAATTGAGCATGAGGAGTGGGAACGAGTGGGAAGGTGCTGGGGGAGGGTGTTTTTGGCTGTGTGTTTGAATCTATTCACCCTGTAAGTGCAATCCAAGCTCCAGATGCAAAAGGGAAAATTTCTAAATAACCTGTACTCCTCGCACTACACGCAGTGACAAGTTTCCACAAGCTTTAGGTTCGCTCTGGGATGACTCAACTACGAACAAGTGATTTGGAAAAAAAAATATTATCTCTGAAGAGAATCCTTGGTGACAATTTCTTTTCAAGTTATCTTAGGATTTTCCACTTACCATGATTCCTTCTAACTCATGCCTGCCCTGAATGTCGGAGACGAGAAATGAGTTTGGACTTGGGGATAAATCTGTGCCTTCCAAGTGCACATTAGAGGGTCGGCTGTGACATTTGCATGGTTGTGCCTTGGATGTGGTGACACATTTGGTTACATAAATCAGTGCACCTCCGTGCTGGCAGGGCAGGGGTGATGCTGCAGCAGCGCTGACCTCTCTGAGCAGGTGACAGAGAGGGACAGGGCTGTGCTCACAGCGGGACAGAGCTCACACTCACACGGGCTCAGCTCATGCAGAGCCTCAGCACAGCCCAGACCAGGCAGCCACGTCTCTTTTTGTGCCAACAGCGATGAGAAATTCAATCTTTAGGATTTTTAACCACAATCAACATCCTTCAGAACCCGACTGAGACGTTTTGTCCCCCTGCTTCCAGTGCTGTCACTGTCAGGGTGAGGAGAGCCCCAACTTCTCAGCTCTGCATGAGGATAGAACGAGACACCAGCTGGATTATTGGGTTTACTTTTTTTCTCTCTAAATGTAGATCTTTAAGGGGAAAATGATGTCTCTAAAAGCTTCACAGGCCGCTTGTGTGAGCCTTCTATAAGGGCAAGACTGGCAGTTGGATATTTGAAACGTGTAGTGTGATGAGTGAATTCATCTACAGCTGGATCTGCTTTAGTGATGGAGAAAAATCTGACAGAACGTGGACAGGATTTGTCCCTTATAAACTAGGAAGTAAAATAATTCATAATCCCAGTGATCTGCACCAATCCCAGTGAAATAAAACAACCCCCGAAATGAATAAAATCACCCCAGATACTGTAGCTAACATTATCCAATAGTCATGAAAATTCTATTTGACTTAATTTAAGCATCTTGAGGTATCAATTTTTTCAAAATGGCTTTTCCACTCAAAGTCATTTCTGAAAGGATTTGCTGTCCAAAAATAGAACTTATTTTAAAATAATTCCTACGGTGAATTGTTAAGCTGGAAAATTTTGATTTTATTCCAGTTTTGATCTTTATATTTAAGTTATATTTCAGAAGGAAAGTGATGTTGAGAGCAAACTCAGTACTGATTTTAGTCTGAAGTGTTGTCTCAGAGTAACCTTTGTGTAAATAGATTTTTTTTCTGTGCAAAATAACAATTATTTTAATGTTTCATTAGAATGATGTTACAATGGAAAGCATACAGTGAAAAATCAGTACTTTTTATACCAATTGTATTCATAAATTTGTCAAGTGATGCCTACACAGCTGAGGTTCATTCTGTAGTGTTACAAAATTGTGTGACAAGACTAAAATCTAGGATGGAAGAAAGGAAGAAAAAGTCCTGTTAGCGGTGCAGGAATACATTACAAAATTTTCCTTTGAAAAGCAGATGCTTTCATTTACTAATCAATGTATTCCTTGCAATACAAACTATGAATTCCTAAGGAAATCATCCCAGTCTGATCCTGAACTCCACTTGTGCAAGGAACTAGGATTTTTTCCCCCCTGTCTTTCTGAAGTAAAGCAGACAAAACTCAAGCTGCAAACTCTTTTCCCCGAGAGGTTTGCTCAGTGTTTTCATCATTTCACAGCAGCGGATGAAAAGTTTATGGAAACACTTTTCATCTGAACTATGACTTCCATGATGTCCTGGAAGGCAAAGGGCACCACCAACAATCCAGTCTGGGATTTGTTACTCTGAGTTCTGTGACAAAGCTCAGGGAATCACTTTGCTGTTGGTTGCTTTAATTTGGGGTTTTTTTCCTGGCTGGAATGCAGTGGAGACTCATCTGGAGACTCCTTTTTTTCCTGGATGAGTGCAGACTCCTCGGAGAACCAAGGCCGTGCCCAGAGAGGAAATGCTATCCTCTGCCAAGGTGGTGTTGCTGTGAACACCTCCCTCTATCCCAGCCGCCTCTGGCTGCCCGGGGCAGCTGCGATGGAAGGAGGCAGCTGGTTAAAAGCAAGGGTCCCGCAATAAAACACGGCCTCCGGTCGTGGCCACAACAAGGGGGGCACTGTTGGGTGCTCTTCTCCTCCTCGGTGGGTTTTAAAGGCTGGCCCAAGGAGACCCTCAGACACAGCAGCACAAATCCCCGTTATTGCACTGCTGCTGCCTAGCCCTGCTGCTGGATATTTTGCATTCTGCATCTTTGTTGCCTTCTGTAAATGCTACAAATAGCAGGAAGGGATGGATAAAACAACACAGATGCTTTAATTATGATTTGATTACAGAGCAACCAGAGGAGTCTATTCTGAGGAATATGCAATTAGAGAAAATTCTGAGGACTATATAACCTTCCGAAATTAAAATTAACTGAGATTATTTGAACAGGGTTTGAACATCTCTGAAAAAAGCTATCATTCCTCAAGGATCCTGCTGCTCTTGTGTGCTAGATCCTCTCTGGCTTAGCAGATGGGCTTCAGGGTAACACAATGTCATCTTCCTCAGCTGCCTGTGCTGCTTCCTTCACCTCCCAATCCCATTTTAATCCCATTTTAGCATCCCTTGCTGGTCACCTACGGGAGGGTGACACAGAGCCTGGAAGGAAACAGCCCCCTCTGGGTTGAAGAACACGAAAAGGGAGAGCAGTTTAAGCATTCCTGGGTCATCAACGGAGCTTCTCCATGCCAGGAGCAGGAAAAATGGAGCCATGCACACTTGTGATGCACGTTCCAAAGGCAAAATGTGGATGGAAAATTCCATGCCTTTTCCTCTGGCAAATTATTTAATGGAAGGAACCCATATAATTAAATATGTTAAGCTTCTCTGTGGGCTTAAATGCTACAAATGGCCTGAATTTAATTCCATTGATTCCGCTGGCTGTCGAACACGAGCGGAATTCCAAACCTGTCCCATGCCTTCGGCGCCGGTGTAAAACCACTGAAACCTCGTGGAAGCTCCATCCTGGCATGGGAATTCTCTGCTGTCCCAGGCTGAGCTGGGCCCCCTGGACGGGCAGCAGCAGCGCTGGGGCTGGGCAGGTGTGGGCCAGCCTGGCTGCAGGGGCTGCCTGGGGGCACGAGGCTCAGCAGGGGTGCCCCGCACCCAGCCATGGCCCTGGCAGCAGCCCCACACCCCTCCTGTGGCCCTCGCTGTCCCTCAGTGCTTGACACCTTCACGGGCCTCTGGTTAAAGGGCTTTCCTGGGGGCTTGCTTGTTTTCTGTAGTTTTCAGTGTTTATCACCTCTGCTTGAAAATTGTGCTCCAAGTGTGGTGTCAGCTCTGGGCAGGACCTGCCAGGACCCCTCCTGGGCTCTCTTTCGGGTGGAATGTTTGCTTTGGGGCTGGAGTGGAAGGGAGGACAGCTCCTAGCCCTGCTCTTGCTCTGTTTGAAACCTGGGGAAACCGGGAAATGGGGTTTTGGTGCTGCCTGGATGCTCCAGGAGGGATGGGGGTGCTGAGAGGGGCACGGCTGCTTCCCTTCCTTTCCCTGCTCCCAGTGCGGATGGCTGACCTTGCTTTTGACCTCACTCACCTCCAGCAGACCCCAGAGCTGCCCTGACAGGGAATGCCAGAGATGCTGCTCAGGACACTCAGAGAATTCCTGCCCTTCCCAACAGGTGCTGGGCACGATCAGGCTCAACTGGATTCAGCACCCTTTGTCACTTGTAAGGACATTTTCTGTGGTTGTAGTGCCTTATTTATTTATTTCAACATCTCTTTTTAGGAGCCTTCAAACCCTCCAGCTTCAAAGTATTTGTGTTCCTACTGACCCATGTGTATTTCCCAGGGATAAACCCCTGGCTGGCAACTTAGGGATGATTTGTCAAGGGTCGCTTTAATAAATGAGGTTATTTATTTTCTGCCTGAAATTCCCTGGTTGGTGACTAAGAGAAACTTTATATTAAGCTGTGTAGAGCATAATGAGGTTGCTGTAATGCTTTGATGTGGAAATGCTTAAATGCCAAAAAAAAAAAAAGGAAAAAGAAATGGCATTATTGATAGAGCTTGCTTAAGGTATCTAGGGACAATTTATATCAAGCAAATATAGATTATACTATAAAGACTATAGATTTTGATAATAGCCCTTTAAAACTTTAATAGCAGACATCATAAAAAGGTCAAAATCAAATTATTTTCCTCCACTACGCTGCTGGTGCTTACAAGCTGAGCCCTTTTTCACAATAAAGACCTGTGTGATATCAATTATAGAGGCATTTATGTTACAATGGATGTGCAGGGAGATTTTATTTCCTCACACCTATTACAGAGCTGTTCCTGGTGAACAAACTGGCTGAGCAGGCTGTTAAATTTGTGGAATTAAAAAGCTGGAGTGGGTTTGCACCACGTTAGTCTTGCCTAATGAAGGAGGTTACATAAGAGTCCCTTCCCCTCAGCTGCTGGAATTGTATTTCCCATGCCACTTCTTGCTTCCCGTGCTGTTGATAGATTAGAAACCCAGACTTTGCTGCATTTTCTCCTTTCCTTCTTGTATCTGTTCTCAAGGCTGATGAGCACAAAGTAGCTCTGAGCCGTGGCTTGGGCACCAGAGATTCCGAGAGCCTCAAACAGCCGAAATAATGGAGTTGGATGAAGGATGCTGGTTGCCATGGGAACGGTGCATGTGCCACACAAGATAATGGAACTGCTGCGGCGCAGGGATCCGTGCTGAATATTGATTGTGAGCTTTCCTGGATTCCTTGGAAGTGCTGGGCTTTGTGCCAGCTGTTCCACCTGGCAAGGCAGAGCAGTTCATCAGCTGGGCTCAGGCCAGGGAGAATTTTGTCCTCTGAGCAGGGCTGACTTTTCCATGGGACGGGAGAAGAAGGGGCAGGAATTCCTGGGGAGAATTATCAGGGTCACAGCCTTTCCTTGTGGAGCTCACAGAGTCCTGGGTGTTGGAGTTACTGAAAGGCTGGAACTGAGGAGCTCCAGGGGAGTGCCCTGACTTCAAGTGACAATAAAATGCCCCAGGAAGCTGAACTTTCACTTGTGTAATGTTCCTCGTGGTGGTTGTCACCTGGACAGCTGCACAGTGTCACAGCTCCCCCCTGTACCCCTTCACTGCTCCTCTTGCTAGCACTGAAACCTTCACTTTTGTCCCAGCTTGACAAGGACGGGTCTAATTAGTGGCAGAGCTGTGCAAAATAGTGGGATTAAGAAATATCGACCCATTGGCAGCCAAACATTATTATTGTGGCAGTATTGGCCATTTCCCCAAGCTGGGGGAAGGTAAAGCTTGAAGGTTTTAATTTGGGGGAAAGTAAAATGTGAAGGTTTTAACTTGGGGCAAGATAAAACATGAAGCTTTTAGTTTGGGGGAAAGTAAAACATGAAGGTTTTAGTTTGGGGGAAAGTAAAATGTGAAGGTTTTAGTTTGGGGGAAAGTAAAACATGAAGGTTTTCATTTGGGGGAAAGTAAAATGTGAAGGTTTTCATTTGGGGGAAGGTAAAACATGAAGGTTTTAACTTGGAGGAATTCTGTGTGAGCGGGATCACACTTGATCCTGTTTTTTATGTGATGTTGGGATTCTTACATAAAAATTTACAAAGCAGGACTGGGTTTGCTGCAATTTTGCAGCCTGGAGTTCTGGGTCTTGAAATGACAAAGAACCTCTAATTATTGCTCCTCTAGCCCAGATCCTCACTGAAAAAAAATCCAGCAAATCTTTCTCAGAGCTTTATCTACTTGGCAATGGACAGTTGAGGCCACTGTTGCTCGGGAGGATTGTGCAGATGAGGTAATTCAAATTAAATTCCTGTCCTTCTCATGTTTCCCCCCCGGGAAGGGTAATGCCACAAACTCCTGCTTGCCTTCAGCAGGATTGCTGGCAATTGGCCACCTGTTAGAGAAAATGTTGTGTACTTGTTGACCTTTCCAGGTTTTGGGAAATCATCTGTGTTGTGTCATACCTGCCTCGTGCTGTTTGGGTCTCTGGGTGTTGTCTGGATCAGCCTAAAAACTGCTGGAGCTTTAGGAAATGTGAATTAGAGAGGTTTCCTGTGGCAGCTCTAATAAGATGCTTATCTTGAGGCGGAGGTGGTGAAATTCAAATGTATCTGAGGTGTTATTTGTCAGAAATGTGTCTAGGAGGACAGATTTAGAAATTCTAGGCCGTTGTGCCCTCTGGGCACGATTTGCAGGTCTGTGTGACTTTGTTCTTCAGTACAGGTCACGTCCAATGTGGTGCTCAGAGAACCACTCAGTTTATTCCTTCCTGCTGCTTTTGGGTTTAAATCCTGCCACCACATCCCAGCAGAGTTCTCAGTTTTATTGCCAGTTCCAAAACCTGATTGTACAGGATCAGCTCCTCTGGATTTCTGGGGTTTTTGTACAGCCAGGACAAACCGAGATATCATTTAAGTCATCTTTTTATAACCAGGACACCTGCTCTGTAATGTACAGGAAGTTATATTTTAGAGCACTCAAACACACTAGTGGACTTCGGTATGTTCAATTAAAGCCATTTGGATTTTTGGGTTGGTTGGCATTTTTTTATTTCATTGGTCTTTTTGGTTTTTTTGGGGTTTTTTTTTGTAATGCTTTAACGTTTTCTGAGTTTATATAATAATTTTGCGGGTGAAAATCTTGGGTTTTTTTAACAACGAAATATATTTTGGATTTTAGGAAGTGAACTAATGGGTGAACTTGGACACTAGGCATGGCTTTAGGTATTAGTAAGACTTCTGCCTGAGTGAAACCTGACTGGTGGTGGAGCAGTGCCTCAGTGCCCTGTGATCCCCCCCTCCATGTGCAGCTGCTGTGCTCGGGAGGACTGGGATTTCTGCCAGCTGCCAGGGATCAGCTGGCCAGGTTTGTCTGTAAATGTACAAATCCACACCCCATCATCCATCATCTGTGGGTGTGAAAATGGGTGTGCTCCCTTCTCCTGGGTCAGGGAGGCTCCTGCCCTCACCTGGCAGTGTTTAAGGTGGTTTCGGGGGTTACGAAGTGCTTCAGCTGAGGTGCAAGTGAACAGAGTGGATGTCAGCTGGAGCTTTGCTCTGGCCTGGGCTGTGCCCCCAGCTGGCAGCGGTTTGTCACCGTACCGAGGTGACAATGTCGCTCTGAGCCAACCTGCAGCAGCGCCACGGGCACTGATTGTCACTGATTGTCACTCGTTTGTCCTTGGGCTGTCTGGGCTAGTCCTGGCCTAGCACCAGCTTAGAGAAACTCAGCTTTAAGGGACATGCAGAAATGCCTGTGAGCACACACGGCAGCCTGGCTGTGTGCCTGGAGGGTTTTGTGGGGTTGCATGAGGTTTTATGGGGTTTTGTGGTGTTGATGTCTGTTGCTCTGCAGCCAGCAATTTTCCCTTACCAAAATGGTGCTACATTTGGTAAAATCAGGGGCTGTGTTTACACTGTGACGTCTTCTCAACTGCCATTTTTCTGAAAAAGTAGACTTTGAGGGGATAAATACCAAAGCCACATGAAAGACAGGAAATCTGGCGCTGCTGTTGCATGGAAAACCAAATGTCACCTTCCACGTGACCCCTCAGGTGGCCTCTCTTGGCTGAACTCCTCTGACCCTGAGAGCTGCTGCTGATGGCTGAGGTGTGGTGCAAAACATTCTGCAATTCCACCTCTCTCACTGCACTCAAACTGGGATAACAAAGTAAATTAACTCCCTGTGGCTGGCCAAGTTTTAGGAGTGCAGGTGGGAGAAAAAACGTGGCTGTTTCCCCCTCCCCAAATCCACTAAAGCTCTGCTTGCTGGCTTGAACACCACAATGATCAGCCTGCGGTGTTGAGAGGGGAATAAGGAGGAAAATTTCTGGAGAGAACAGCAGGGAAGGGAGCCAAGGGTGTACCTTGGAAAGGGCAGCGGCTTGAATAGATCAACAGGAGCTTTCCCTGCTTGTGAATCCGGCCCTGACATCTTGGTTCCTCCCCCGAGGAGCACAGGGAGGGTTTTGTTGGATCTCAAACACAGCAAATGGCACTGGCTGTGGTTTATCACTCAGAATTCCCTCTTTTAAGCTCTCAGCGGCCTCCCAGAGGAGGCAGCTCTGCCTGCCAGGGCACGGACACATGGTGGAATTGCATCTTCATGGCTGGCTGGAAGAGGGGCTTGGTGGCTGTGCTTCCCGGCCGCTCTGGCAGGGCTGTGGGGGAGACTGTCCTCCCACGTCTGCATTCAGCCTCTCCGGGGAGATCCCTTTCCACTCAACACGGGGGTGATTTTGCTTTTACACAACAAGAGTTTCCAAGGAGGCACCGGAGTGACAAAAGCTGTTGCCAGGGGTCTCCAAGGGACTTGACAGGTTTATAGAGTGATGATAAACTGCTGGGGTAGTCCCGGTGGAAATTGGGTTTGATGGAAATAATAAAGAATTGGAGGTGCTCAAGGAGATCACTCAAAAGCAATTTGGAGAGGCCGTGGAGCATTTGGATTTGTCTCAGTGTGATTCCTCCCACAGAAGGGAGTTGAACTGTGACTGGTGGGATTTATTACAGCTTTATACCTTTTCATGTTGAAAATTGAGCTTCAGCACAATATCCTGCTCCTGTCTTTATGCAGATTACATAAAAATAAATGAGTGGCTGATGGAGGAAATATCTTGGGGATGGGAAGGTTCAAATGAAGATTCTCAAATGATGTCTTTTATTTTACACGAGTCTGTATATCTTAGCCAAAGTGATTTAATAATGGACAAATATGTACCTGGAAAATGGTTAGATGGGCCTTTAATATGTCCCAAAATTTCCTAGATAATTTTTTTAAAGCCTATTTAAAGAAAACCACACGCACTGTTATGTGCAGCTCACGTCTGTACCAGCACTGACAGTGTTAGAAAGGCAACCCCATTTAGTTTCTTTTGTTCTTTATGTAAGAACTTGCTGCCTTGTCTTCTGGGCAACACAAAAGCTATTTTATTTCCAAGGAACACACACTTGCTGAGCGAACCCTGCAGGAGATTGTTTGTCCTGTCATGAGACAACTAAATTTTCCTTTGGCCACTATTTTTGAAGTTATAGAAAACCTCAACAGAATTGCAATGCTGGGGCAGAGCTGCTTGTGTTGGGATTTGCTTCCACAGGTTAAAAAAAAGGATTTCTGGGATGTGTCTGAGGCATGGCAGGTAAATATGTGAGTACCTGGTAGTTAAAATCCAGGCCTGTTGTGGCCACAGGTGAATTATTTTCATTTATAGATGTGCTAATTCTAGAGGTGAGATGGAGGGCCAGGGGGATAATCTGCCTTCTTTAAAGGTGGCAGAGATGTTGTCAGAAATTCTTTGTATTCAGACTCCCTCCAAAGCTCATGCAGCTTAATTTTGGCCACAGCATATTGTGAGGATTAGTTGAATTCATGTCAAAATTAGCTGCTTCCTTCATCCATGCAGACAATCTAAAAACCACAGTGGTGATGGATAGACAGTTAGCAAAGCAAGCAGGATAAAAGTGGGCAGGTTTCTGGACAGGTTTCTCCCCGGGGGTGACCAAGGTGTGCAGACTGAGGGCAGCTGAGCTGAGGGACAATTGCTGTAAGTGCCCAGAGATGTGTCAGTGGCACCTGGGGACAGGAGCACATGGAAATGACTAACTCTGCAAAGGAATGGCCACAACCAGGGGAGCTCAGCACTACCCTCCCTGGGAAGCAGATGGGAACCATCAAGGCCACCCTCCCTGCCTGCCTTGGCTGCTCACAGATGGGTTTTGGCAGCAGTGGGAGTAGCAGTATGGAAATATTTGCTGTTTGCTCCTGAAGGAGTGGTTGCTCCCTCTTGCATCTTTTGGGATTAAAGAATGGCCAAGAAGCCAAAGCCTGGGCATTTTTTTGTCCTCATGCATGATTTTATTCCGCTTGGCCTGCTGATTTTTGGCAACAAGAAGTTCTGTTCCATGTCATCCAGCTCTCCCCAGCAGGTGCAGGGTTTGGGAGCTGGGTCTGGAAGAGGAATTTGCAGCTGAAGAGTTTGAACAGCACAGGGAACAATCTCAGCTTGCAGTACCTCGGTCTGCTCACTGCCTGCTTCTGGATTAGGAGCATGAACAAGGGGGAAAAAAATCTACAGCATGCTTTAACCATCTAAAAAACACCAAACAAACCAGGCAAAGAGCAAAACGTCTAAGAATTGTTGTTCAAGAAGCAGTGCTGGGACACGAGAGATTGCTTAGCATCTGGCAAGTGTGGAAGCCTGTCTGGTGTGTGAAAGCAAAATAAATGTCTGTCTTTAGCTCGTGTTATTCATCAGGGCTGGATTCATGCATTCCTGCAGAGAAGGGCTGCTGGAAGGGGGTTTCCATGGGTGCCATCCATTCTGCTGGGCTGGTATTATCCCTTATTATGCTGGGATGGTTTCTATGGGAAGCCATCCTGTGGATTTTCCACAATTCCTTGTCTTTTCTGCTGGGTTGGGCTGGTTAGGATCACACTGCTTTGCCTATTTATTATTTTTTAAAGGCATTTGCTGTGTTTGTGTATGAATTGATCAGAAGGGGTTGTTCTCAGCTTTATTCTGAGCTGGAACGTTTGTTGTACATCAGCTTTTTCTCCGTGGTGTTCCTGCCTTCAAGATGGAGGGTTTGCACACAGCTGCTGGAAATGACAGCTAGAAGCTCCTGAAGTGGAATTTGGGCAGCTGGAAGAGAAACAAATGGGGTCTTTGCAGAAAGCCATAGCTCTACTGGCCTGGATACTTTTCCAGCGTGGACAATGCAGATCTGTGCTTTTAGATGGTGATGGGGAGCATAAAATGTGGACTGGGTGGCAGCTGGGCTGCTGTGACTTTTTGTGTGGGAGGGTCCTTATTTTCCCCAGGAACGCTGAATTGGTTATTGTTCTCACTGGAGGATGGGAATCACAAAAGAATGCTGCTTCCATTTATTCTCCTTACAGTTTTAATTCAGTTCCAGCTACTTAATGTCACCACTGCTTCCATAAAACATTTCCAGTTCTGGAACAGCAAATTAAAATAACTTCCATCCAACTCAAAACAAGGCTCTATATTTTGTTTGCGTAGCTGTGGCAGCTTCCTTAAAACCGGAGTGAAATCCCATCACTGGAATCACTCTGAAATACACAGAATGAATGGTGTGTGAGGGTGTCTAAACTGCCTTGCAAGTATAAATGCCTCCAGCACCACCAGGGTTTATTTGTAGGAGCTTTGCTTCGCAGGAGCAGGAGTTCTCTGTGCCATGTAGCAGTCAGGATTCACAGCTTTCCTGACTACTCCAGGAATAAAGAGTTCCTTTGTTTACAGGAGTAGGGGGGGAAAGGCACCCTCCAGGCTGTTGTTTCTGGCTCCTGACATGTGATAGAACACGAGCCTGCCTGGGCTTGTGGGATCTCAGATTGGCACCTCCACAGGGAGGGGGGATCTTCAGGGGGAGCTGGGAGCTGGCACTTTGTCATCTCGGCGTGATGAACGCAGAAGGAGCTGCTGAAAGCACGGGAGGATGTGGTGCACAATGAAAATGGGAGGGTTAAACACAGGGCTTTGCATTCAGGAGCTGAATGATGCGAGGTGTGCGGCACTGTCTTGTGGGGAGCACTCACAGGTAATGGGGATTTCTCTGCTAATAATGGTCCGATGGATCTTAAAAATGGTGTTGCTATTTGTGGGTGTGATTGGCAGCTGTAACCCCCCTCCTGCCCCCATCCTCATCTTTCCTTCTCTAGTCTGAGCCAGCCATTAGACCAAAACATAATTAAACCTGGTATTTCCGACCCAAATGAGGCATTAATCAGTCAGCATAGGGGTTTTTAATTTTTCCTAGGAGTCTAAGGAAGACAGACACCTCAATCCCACTGAAATGCACACGTGTATTTTTGGCTCCTTTGAAACATCCAGTCACATTATTTAATATAATTCAATGGTGATCTTTCATCAGCACATTCTTAATGACATATAAATATTTGATACTTAATATTGCCATTGCCCATAGAACGTTTTAAAACAATAATGCTCCCACAGTTGCTTTTTTCTATTTAATTTTACCACTTGATACCCACAAGTGCTTCCACAGCTCAAGAGAACCCAGCTTCCCTCAGTTTCCTCCTTGTGTCTCATTGAGGCAGGCAGTGAATTGCTGTGAATTGCACCAGTCTTCTTCTGAACAAACCTAAAGAAACACAACACCATAAAAATGTGCAAATAGCATTGGTCCTGCTGAAGTGTGACAAGACTTTGCCTTCTTAAGCAACGTGCCAGCTTTGCCCTGAGCGTTGTTATCCCTTCGGGATTATCGGGAGAGTTTGATACTTGTGTTGGTAACAAAATATAAAGGTCCTGTGCTTTGAAGATGGGAATGATGGAAGTGCAGAACTGGAGATGTCTGAATGCAGCCTCTGCTGGTGGGAGGCACTTCAGTCAATGTTTACACCAGCAGGAAGTAATATTTGGAGTCTATTTGCTCTATTAGAAAATAAATAAAGAAATAAATAAAGGCAGGAGGATTTTTTCTACCTTCCCTGGTGGAAAGCTTCATCCATATCTGCTGCCTCCATGGGCCTGGCTTCCCCCAGGATCCTGAGCCACCTTCGGAGGTGACGGACATCTCCGAAGTTCATGGTGCACCTCACAGAAAATTTGGGTGGGGAGGAGCCTCTGGAGATCATCAGGCTCATACAGGAGCTCTGTGTGAGCTGGGTTTGGCTGTTTGTCTACATTTGGCCGGCTTATAGACAAATGGCAATAAATCAATACATTATGCACATCTCTCAATTCCTCTGCTTCTTCCAAGCACACAGATGTTTGTAGCTACAGGGAGATGAAGATTTCTCTCCTTACTGTAATAACTTTGTATCATGGTGTGCTGTTTGTTTGTTTGTTTGTTTGTTTAGGTTAAAATTCGCTCCCTTTGGTGAAATTCCCTTTTCCTTCAAAGTGACACGGGCTCCCAGTGGAGGCTGAGGATATTCACTGCTTTTTGGAGCCAAGGCCCCTGTTTGCACAGTCCCTGCAGTCTGGCAGGATATTTGGAGTAGATCCATTGCTGCTTTAGATTGGCTTAGAGCTCAATCACAGGGGAGAACTCTTCACTCAATCTGTGCCATGCAGATAAGAACTGAGGTTTTCCTGTGGGGAATTTTGACTTGTTTTGTTATTTTATTACACTCAGAGGGTATGGAATTAACTATAATGTGCATTATTCTTGAGGAGTCCCCGTTGCCCGGTTAATACCTGGAAGATGCAGCTCCAGAGGAGCTGGGATGTGTTGCTCACACTCAATATTGTGCTATACAGAAAGATTTCTGTTCTTCTGGAGAGCCAAGGAATTGTTTATTGTCTAATAGGCAGAAACAGATTTTTATTTTGATTTCTTTGGGAAAAATGCATTTTGGAAAGGAGGTGATTAGTAAGGAATAAAGGAATGTGTAGTCACATAAAAGATAGCTTTATTATTTCAATCCAGATTTTGTGGCATTGGGCTCTGTTAAAAAAAAAAAAAGAAATAATTTTTTGCCTTGGTATGAACAGGTGCAGCAATTACTTTTGAAACGAGTCCAAGCAAGTAACATTAAGTCCTCATTTTACACCTCAGTGAGTGCTGTGCAAAGAGCAGAACTTCCCAGCAGCACTGGCAGATATAATTCAATTGATAGCTTTGGCGCCGGGCCTGTTCACTTAAAGCAGCCGAGTAGTACCTGCTCACGCCTCAGTAAACAAACCCTATTATATTATATTGTTATATAGGTCAGGATTTGTTTTGGGACAGTCCTCTGCCTTTTGAACCTTTCCCTTTCCAAGGTTCACGCGGCGTTCCCACAAAGATCTTCTGCTCCTGGGGCTGGAGGAGCTGTGGGGCCTGCGCCGCCTCTCCTCAGCCGCGGCCTTCGAGGCCCCGAACAATGGGGGCAGGATTTGCCTTCCAGTCCCTGGGAACGTCCCTCTGGGAGAGGGGAGGGGCGGGCAGGGCTCCCGGGATGGGTGCGTGAGTGCACTCCTGGGCCCGGAGCCTGAGGAACATTTTCAGCTCCTTTAGAAACGCAGCAGCTCCGTGAGACCGCAGCGTTCCCGGCTCCAAACGCGGGGACAAAAGGACCAGGGAGCCTTCCAGGGCCGAGCGGTGCTGTGGGGAAAGAGCTCTGCTGCTGCTCGGGACGTGGACGAGCCCCCGGGGAATGGGCCATGCCGTCGCCTTTAACTGGGGCATGGAGAAGAAATTCTGGAGAGGAAGCAGTGCGGGGTTCTGCCAGCTCGCTGTTGACAGGGCAGAGAAGGGGTTTGGTGTCCAGGCTGCGAGAGCCTCTTGTGAGTGAGGAGCTGCCTTGGGATTCTCTGTGGCAAGTAAGGGATATATATAACATATATACTATATATATTATATATATAATTAATATATATAATATTCTGCCTGCTCCCTACTTCTTCCTTCTCTTCCCAACCAAGAGCCAGGGACAGCGGAAGGAGAGGAAGGGATTTTTCTGCTCTCTTGCCTCTTCCTGTAGGCCTTCTCCAGGAGCTCTGAATGAGCAGGGCAGTGCTGCTCAGTGGTCTTGCATTAGGCTCAGCATTGCTTTCAGAAATGTTGGTACTGAATATTATCTTTTCAGTTTTATTTTAAAAACTCATCGAAGTGAGATCGTATTTTGAATATTCCTCTCAGTGTTCCCAGGAAGAGGACCCAGAAAAGTTCAGTGCTCCCTGGGATTCTCTCAATTGCTGTGAAGCCTTGAACCAGTTGGGAGCATCTCAGCTTTTTTCATGTTTTGCTTTTTTTAATGGAAGTATTTGTACTGAGGCAAAGAAAGGACATTTCCAATAATGGGACCATCTCCTCCCTGGCAGTTCTTTCATGGAACCATGGCTCAAAGTTTCCCTCTTGCTTTTCAGCTGTGTTAAACTTCTGGGGTGTTACCTTAATTTCGAGCATCAGCCTCACAGCTTAAAAGCAACTTTTCCATTTTAGTGTAAAGGAAAAAAAGCCACAGAGCTACAATTAAAGCATGTAATTCTCATCAAGTATTGATTAAAGTCTTGAATAAAATACATTTTTCCTGTGCCATCGCTGCTGTAGATGGTTAATAAAAAAAGCTCATCTATGTTCTCCTGGAGCTGGAGGAGGCGGCAGTTATTTGCCTCCCATTAGGAAGGTGACATTCCCAGATAGATGGCCTAGAAAATTGTTTTCAGAGAGCGAGAAAAAATAGTTCAGGAGGGTTATTGAGCATCCAGCTCTCTGCTTTGCAACAAATTGCTGGGTACCTGGCAGCACATGGCTCTGTGACAAGTGTTCAGCCTGGGGCGTGGTGGCAGGCCAGGAGATGCCCCAAACGCCTCTTCCCTCTCACTTTCTGGCTGAGCTTGCAGAGCTGGGTTACAGAATTCCCCTGTTTGGGGCTTTTTGTGGATATTGATAGGCTGAGCAAGGATATTCCATTGGTGCACAATAAATATGGTGCCTCATAATCATGCTGAGCTTGGGTTTCTGGTTTTTCAAACGCTTTTGAGAGCATGTTGTACTCATTTTGAAATTGTATGAGCTAAACGGACCCTAAGACATAGGATAAAAAGATATTTGGCATTTGTGGGGCTTTCTCTAGCAGTTTTCATGTGTGGTGGGATTTTTTTTTACCTAGAAGAAGCTGGTTTGCAATCGGCTTTTTGCAAATCGAATTTTTTTGCTTTACTTTTGCTCCTAAATCTGACAACATACCTTATAAAATCAGAGAAAGGGGAAATAAATCTGAACTCATTATTCCAAAACACATTTTGCTCCCCTTCAGGTCTGTTTGTCAGTATTTGGCACTGTCACCCATGCGGCTGTGGGACTCTCCCTTCAGCCAAGGCTTGGAAAGCTTGAAATGGGAAGTAACTGAAGCCTCCAAGCTGCTGTTGTAGGGAGTGAAGGGAATGAGGTTTTTTGTGCCATTTGTATTCCCTCTGGGTTTCTGACCAGCATTTCAAAGAGAAAGTGAGGAAGAGATTTCCTCCTGCAATTCCTACTGAGCCCAGCTATTGTGAAGGGATTGTGGGAGCTGAAAAAGAGCATAAAAATACCTGTAGAGACAGATCCATGAGAAAAATAAGGCTTATAATTATGTTGCTCATTATGAAGTTTGTTCTTTGATTTAACAGCTTCCTGGAACCTGGGACTGACTCCCAGTCACATCTGGGGTGGAATTCATCAGCTGTTTCTTAGGAAAGAGCTACTACAGGTCCACAGAATGCAATTACCAAAGCTGACACCTTGCCAGGACTCTGGATTTACTTTTCAGAAAGTGCCAAGGCATCTTTCACAGTCACAGATCACAGCTCTCACCTTTGGATGGGACACGAGGCCGGGTTTAATGGGAAGATACAGTTGCAGAAATCATTTGCCTGGTGTATAAATAGCACCTGCATGTGGTTGTGTTCCTCGGGAGAAGAGAGGAGCCAGCTGAGCTGCCAAGCAGCACAGAGAAGTTGTATCTGGAAAGGAAAAGTATTGGTTGCAGGGGGACAGAGGTAATTGGGACCATATGTTGTTCCAGGCTTTTCCTCAACTGAGCAGCCATGTATTACAGTGCAAACAGCTGAAACTGCTCCACACTCATCTCTGAGATAGTTTGTGTGTTCAGTGATGGCCTTGAGTTCTTTGGGGCTGTGAAAATCCAAAAATTTTGGTTGTTCTCTCAGCAGGAGCCACTGGCTAAGCTGGAGAAAAGAGAGCCAGAGGGGAACTCAGCTGGTGAGGCTGGGGAGCATCAGGGAGCAAACAATGCTTTGATATTGGCATCAAATAGCTGGGTGAGATTTAGAAGTGATGGGAAAAAGGAGTTTCCTTCAGTTCTACAGGAAAGAACGCTGCTCCAAGGTCTCTGTGAAGGGAGTAGTGTGGAATGGGACTAGAGGCAGAAATGAAGGACCCTAGAAGGTGGCACAGCAGTGTGTGGGGTGCATGAGAGGGACTGTTCAGCTCTGCTGCAGAGAGCACATTTGTTTCAGAAAAATTAGATGAGAATGTTGTTCTTTTTAGCAGGAAGCAGGGAATGTTCAAATATGAGCGAGTATTCAGATTTTTCTATGTAAATTTGACCTCTGGCTTTCTGAAGGCCAGTGGAGCAGGGCTTTGCAAGGCCCAGGAGGCACATTAGCAGTGAGCAGCATCCAAATGACATTTCAAACACTAAATACAGCAACTCCCTCTCCTCTTATATCCGATCTGTCTTTGTCCTGTCTGGCTGGCTAATTTACTGGAGCCTTGTCATATGACAGTTTATTTATCCTCATCACAGACTTATTTCATTTATCTAAGATTTCCAGTTTGGCTGAGGGAAGGAATATTGCTGCAGTGCAATTCTCCACTTGTCTGAGAGATAAGCTACCAAAATCTCAGTAAGCTCCCCTGGAGCAGTGTGGTGGTACCCCAAATCACTTCTTGCCCCTGTGCCTCATCATTAAAAGCCACAAATCATCTGTCTTTGTGATTTGAAAGCTGAGAGTCTGCTGTAGTAGAGGATCAGTGTTGTTAATCCTGCACGTGTCCTGATAAAATGTTCTTCTTTGATGCTCATTGCACATGTGCTCTTAATTCACTTTTGCTCCCTTTCTTTACTACTTTGTTGCTGTTGCTGTCTAATCACTGCTGCTTGTATATTTTTCCTGCTTGACTTCGTACAATGAGATTCACAAGGGGTTGGAATGATTCTTCCAGGCTGGGAGAGCATGGCCAGGGTGTGAGCTGGCTGGGGAGAAGGAGTTGTTTGTGCTGCATTTTCCACTTGGTAGATAATGAAACAGATGCTGCTCCTCTTTGTCTGGAGAACTTCCCAAATCCATCAAGAAACATGGACAAGGCAGCACCTTTGGGGCAGAACCAACAGGTGAATAATTATATTCAGGACTGGAAAGTCATAATCCAAGGGTTTTCCCACACCACAAAGCACAAGCTCTTAGTCCATCATGAAGTCACCCCTGGCTGTGCTATCCCAGCACAGAGAGGGTGTCCACAGATGTGTCTCTGCCTCCCAGTATTGCTCTTGCTCCCCTTTTTCCATCACTTCATTTCCCAACAGCAAGGGAGGTGAAGAATTGCCATCCCAGCTGTCCCAAGGAGGAGTTCATCCCCTCCTCCTGTGGTGTGTTTGAAATTGTGAAGTGGAAGCAAGGGAGAAAGGGAGCAGAGTTTCAGCAATGCCTGTTCTGGAGACTTTTATCAGCAACGTGGGGTTTTTCTCTGATGAAAGACCCCACTTTCCCTCCCTCAGGCTGCTGAAACGTGACTGTCTGTGGGAGTCTTTTCATGCTGCTCTCCCTGAGCTGCTTTTTGTGCTTGTCTTTGCCAGGGTTTCTGAGGGGCTCTCTGATCTCTCAGAGAAGTCGAGTTTGAAGATGGAAGCTCTGTCTGGGAGCATTCAAAGCGTGTCTGGCAGTGGCCTTTGCTTCGTAAATAATGAACATTTCCCAGGATAAAGTTTGGAGAAGGTGGGCGGAGGTGAATTTTTTGATCAGGAGGAGGAGCGTGTGTGGGGTTTTTTTTCCTTCTCTGCTCTTTCAGAGCACTGTGCTGCCTAACTGGGAGATATAATGGCTGTATGAATTGCTATTTAATCAGGGATGCTAATTAAGTCTTAGCTCTTTAATGCTTTCATGGGAGAGCTGTATATGATTTGCAATGGCTGGAATTGCAGTTGCAGGCAATCAAGCTCCTCTTGGCTTTGTAGGACCCGAAAGTGCAATTTTCTGAGGGATATTCAGGACTCAGAGAGATCCTGTCACCTTTAACATTTCCCTTGGTCTGAGGGTAGGAGATGTTTGGAAAAGGAAATAGTCTAAAGCAGTGAGGCAATGAAACAATACAATCATTTCAGATTTTAAGTAGCCTTTTTTGAGTGTATAATTACAGTAGTACATCCACTTTTACGGCACAGTTAATATAATTGAAGGTCAAATATAAAGCCCATTCGGAAAAAGAAATTTTGCTTGTTTTTTCACTTGTTTAGTTTTATATTTTAATCAAGAAAGGTTTTGAGCTGAGGCTATCTGCTGCCTTATCAGATGGCAGCAAAGAGTTCCCACTTCTGGGTCTGAGCAGTGCTTTCCAAACAAGTTGGTCCCACCAGCAAGTGAATGGAGAAATTTAAGAAGTGGGACAAAACGTGTGGAACACTTGTCAGGCTTCTGGAGTGCAGTCAAAACCAACCATGAGCTAATTTTCAACAGAAAGCAAGCAGGTCTGTTGGTGATTAAGAACAGGCTGGGATTTTTAGGGTTTGAAGGGTTTTAATCCCCCAAACATTGTATCTTGGTAGCTGATATCAGTGATACAGTGCAGTGGTCACCTTAATTTTGATCCTCTGGGAGCTGGTTCAGTAATCATGCCCTAGCCTGGCATCCAATAATATGCCATTTCTGCATGGCAAAAGGGACAGAAGGGAGAAGAAAAATGGAGAAAAATATTCATATTTCTTTTTCTTGGTCTGAATACCTCTTGGAAAAGCAGTCTGCCCTTAGGAGAAGGGTAATTCAGGGACATTTCAGATACTTGAGGCTGGAGACAGAGAGCACAAGAGGGACTTTTTAGGTTAAAAGTGTGGTCCATAATCACAGCTCCTGAGACGATAGGGCTGTTTTACCTTGCCTTTGGCAGAGTCCCCTCTCTTTTCCCCTTTTCTGCTGGGGCAGCCACTTCTCAGCAGGGCAGATGGAAATGGAGAGGTGAGGAATGGGAACAACGATGTCACGTCTCCCTGAGCAAAGCTTGGTCTTTGCCCACTCGCTCCAGGCTGGGCAGGTTCCCCTTCCCTTGGCTCAGAGTGTTCCTGCACTGCTCTGCGTTTTCCAGCTGGGTGCCCCCATCCCACCACTAAATTATTTCACACCGCAGCCCTGCAATGATGAACTGGCAAATATTGACAGAACAGCTCCCACATAGCGTGGCCATGCCAATGGGGCTGAAATCCCCCGTGCCAGCGGAGCCAAGCAAGGCCTGGAGCTCAGCGAGTCAGCTGGGCCACTGGAAATGCTCCAGTGGGTGAGCTGATGAGCTTATTCAACAGGCCTGTGTGTGGCAGCTGAGCTGGCATTTCCCGAGCCTTTTTAACTGCCTGGCTGCTGGAATGCTCTGCTCGGTGCTGCTTCTGTGCTGCTACCTGCGATATTTCCACCAGCAGTCTGGGGTTTCTTTGTGAAGAATTTGAAGTGATACCATCCTGCCTTCAGTCTACCCTGAAGTATTTTCTATTAAATACTTAGAATAAAACGTAGAAAAGCAGAAATGGTGGTTGATAATAAATGGAGGCTCTTTCTGCTTTGCATCTGAAACCTGTTCTGGGATTAACAATGTCCCTCCAGGTTTATTCTCTGGAAAGCTTTTGCTATGTGCACTGGTTTGATTTTTAGTTTATTTCTAGCCTGCCCCTCTTGAGCAAACCCCACAGGTGAAGAGGGAAGTTGTTTATGGTACACAGAGTCAGACTTCAGATGCTAAAATCTCCCCAGGGGTCTGGATCCCCAATTGCTGCTGAAATGCTCAATCCAAAACATGGGAATTGGTGAGACAAATCCTTTGGATACTGCAAATTGCATGCTGATTTTGAGAGAGGAAGAGGACAGGCATTATGTTAGCTGCTCTTTTAAGTTCCTGGTGACCTCTGGGAACTTGAATGTTCCCCACCACAGGAGCTCTGTGCAGGGAGAGGCTGCACTTGGAGGTGTTTGCAGCCACCTGATCCTCCAGAGCCTGCTGGGTGGGGGAAACTTTGTGCAAATGTGGAAAACGTTGTGCTCCAGAGTCAGACCTGCTCCTCCTGAAGAGGACCAGGTTTCCATTCCAGATCAATCAGTTCCTGTGAGATGGTTGTGGCCATTTCACCTTTCTTTTTTCGCCTTTGCTGTCAAACAGACAAATGCTCCTCGATTGATTTTTGCCCTCTGCAAGCTGCTCTGTGTGGCACCCTGGCAGGGAGGAATTGCTGCTGCCGAGAGAACTCACAGGCATCGTGCAGGGTCAATGCCTCCCTGATTTGTTCCAGTGTGAAAACACATGTTTCTCTGAGTTCTGTTCCATGGATTTACCTGGAAAGCAGCTCCTGCTTGGAAAGGTTGTCTGGGCAGTCCTGAGGTGCTGATGGAAGTGGAATGCATCGATCCCAAGGAGCCCCTGTGGTGGGATAAAGTAAAATCCATGCAGGGAAAAGCATGGAGTAGAACATGTACTGTGGTGTGGCAGCAGAGGAATAGAGGCTGATCCATCCTAAGTAACACTGGGTGCCCACTGATGGATCCCATTCCTCATCTGTTATCCAAAAGCAGCTGGGAAAACACATTTCCCTGATAGTCCAAAAAAATACTACCATCCCCATTTTCAGGCTGCTTTCTCAAAGAAATTAATTTGTTATTGCATCTGTGATGGCCTGAGGGCACTCTTCTCACATCTCCACTGGAGAAACTCTGGCACAATAATCGAATTTGGGCCCGCTGAGTTTCGGGGTCATTTGCAATACCCAAACGGCAGGAGTGTGCTCTGTGGGGGGTTTGTACATTCCTTTTTCCAGCCAGGATCCCCTCTGCCAGCTCAGGGTCACAGGTGGATTTTACAGGTGGCTAAGGGTAGGATTTCCAGACGGGCTTCAGGAAACGGAATATTTGCTGATAGACTCATTATCAACTACAGATCTGCCTCAATGGAAAGAACTGAATGTTGCTGTTCGGTCACATTGGGGTTTTTGTTTCTTTTCATACATCTGTCCTTTACTCTGAGTTGGAATTTAGGGAGCTTGAGGAATTCTAAAGAGAAACACTAAGAAATGTGGTTTCTTTTGTGAATCTGAAGCACAGATTCTCTGATTGAGATGTAGGGGGTTTATTACTCTTCCTGTTGTGCTGCCTTAACCCAAAAGTTGGGCCAGCTGGAGATATTGGAGAAGCCCAGCTGTGGGGGAAGGTTTGATCTGTGCTTTTTATTAGTGCTAATTTCATTAATAATAGAGCTGCTGTCCAGGAAGACGCTGAATTCCTGAACCAGAAATATGCTCAGGCTTTAAATGATTCAGTTGCAAGGTGGTTTTGTTTACTTAGAGAATGTATTCCCCACCATAGCTGCTGCTTCAGATATTTTAATGTTGGAAGAAAATGCAGTTCCAAAAAAAAAAAGGGAGGGGGGCAGGAAACACCAAACCAAATAAGGCTTTATCTGATGTAACTAAATGCACATAACTGTGTTGGGCTTTTTTTTTTTCCTCTAGAGTCAAATGAGATTAAACTGGTATCAGTATGAATGTTCAAATCCTCAGGTGTGGATCTGGAAAAATGTTTCCTGATATGTTCTGTCAGGGCAGGCAGATGAAAATGAAGCTGTCAGTCCTGCAGATTGCTGCAGACTCATCCATTTTGATAGCAAGGCAAGCGCTGTGTGCACTCTTATCTGATATGAAAACACATTTTTCCTCCTTAAACTTCTTGCTGATGAACTGTGTACCTTTGGAAAAAAGGCAAGCTTAACCTAATCTCCTCCAGGGGAAAAAAAAATCACACCTCCCATGTGTCATATTTTTGCTGAAGTGGTTTATTATTCAAACAAACGGTGTGGAGGGAAGGTAACTCCCTCCTTTGCCTCCTCGAGGAAGGTGTTCGCCTCCTAAGGCTTTATACTGAAAAAATATGCCCTGGAGATCAAGGAAAATGTGTTTTGTAATGGCTGTTAGTAAAGAATTCAATTTCTGCCTTCGAATGAGCAGCTGTGCCCTTAGAACAGAGATGGTCAGTGGGCTCACAGTGAGGGTTGAACACTTTGGACAAGAGCTGCCCTGTCACCAGCACGGCTCCCCAAGAGCCTCTGCTATCCCTCGGAACATTTGCCTGGCCCTGGCAGGAGCACGCCTGGCACTGGACCGACCCAATGGCCTGTTCTGTCTGGGACCTGCAGCTTTTCTCCTTCTCCTGCTTGCTGCTCTGGGCCCCTGAACAACTATCCCCGTGAATTCTGGCCCAGTGTGGCCTCAGCATCACTGACAGAGGAGTTCCAGGGCTCCAAGGACTTCTGCTGGGGCACAGACTGAGGGGAAAATTGTCCCAGGCGTTGACAGGGGCTCTCAGGCTGCAGAATTAACCTTTGCTTCCAGATTGTCTTGAGTTCTCCTCGAAGCCTTGGCCTTCACCAGATGGTTTCTTATCTTTCTGTTTGATAAGGGCAGCAGGCTTTGAGTCAGGACAGAAAACACCATTTGGTTCTGTGTGGCTTCATGACCCTTTCAGCTGCTTTGCAGTTCTGAGCAATATCACTGCTGGTGCATGGATATCTGCTGGTAGGTTTACTGAAAAAAAAAAACAACAAAAAAACCCCTCACAAATCAATTCCTTCATGAGGCAGGAAATTAATATTCTGTGTTTATGCTGCAGCGAGTACAGTGGATATTTTGTCTTATATTTGAAATGACTGACTTGGCGTGAGAGCCAGACGTGTAATGGTCCCAAGCAAGGAGAGTTGTTAGTGGATGCTCAAGGCATGCCTGAGGAGATTGTTCAATATATTTATTTTGGCCAAAGCAGCAAAGCTTTGAAGCTTCTTTGCAGCTAGAAAGCCACAGACAGATAAAACCAAAATTCTAGTGATGCTTTTCAGTGCATGTCCTCCACACTGGAAATCTTGATACGATACTCCTATACATGCAAAATAAACCTATTTAAATCATCACTGTAGTCAGAAGGTAAAAACCACCCAGGTGCACTTTTAGCCTTATAAATAAAATGCCACAACACAGATACGAGTGCCCTGGAGCAGAGGACCTTGCCAGGAAAGGATCCCAAGTCCCCTCACCCAGGGCTTGACATTGCAGACAGATGCAGGGAATGTGAGCAGGGGCTGCACCCAGACCTCAGGGGTCACCTGACAAACCCAAATCTGAGCCCCAAAGCCAAGCAGAGACTTCCTGCCGTGAGAGTGTGAGAATTCAGGAGAAGGTTTGCATCTCTCAAAGGCCAATTAGTTCCAGGAAGTTGGTCTGAGGTGCTGCTGAGTTGTTTTTACGGCAATTAGGGCTGGGATTCACGGCTCCGAAATCCCCCCAAACGCGTTTGTGTTCCGTTCAGAGCGATGCCAACGTTTTAAAACAGATCCTGACCCCAATGCTGGTCTTCAAGGGAGGCTGGAAATGCTTCGGGACAGGCGTGAAGCCTTGCCCTGCTGGCATTGTCATGCAATTGAGCCATCAGCCAAAACCAGCAAGGACTGGTTTTCATGCCTTGACCACTTGCAAAATGCTCAAATTTCTCTTAAGCTCTTTATTGTACTATTTTTATATTTCTTTTTTTGTTTTTTTTTTTTTTTCAACTGAAAAGCAAACTAATTGTTCTATTTATCTCCTACCTTCAGAGTGAGTGCCCTGGTTGTTTGTCCTTATCACTTCAAGCCAGAAAGTTTTATAGATTTGCAAAGTACCTCGATATTGCAGCTTCAAATTCATGATTTGGCAGGAGGGGTGTGGAAAGAATTTCTTGTTTCCATTTAAACTGCTTTTAGTTCAGACTGAAATCCCATTTAAACTTGAAGGTTTGGATTGAAGCTTGAGGATCAAAGAAAACAGAACAGATAGAAAATGTGGCTTTAGCTTGGAGCTATATCTGAAAAGGGTAACCTCAGATTCGGGGCTTTTCTTCTCTCTACTGCACCCCCTCCAAAATGGTCTGATTTTTCCAGTTTCTCCTGCCAAGACTCTTAACTGCATTAACATGTTCGTGTGCTTGCAGCCTAATTTTGTTTGGTTTGCTCCATATGATAACTGCATGTAAGAATCACCAACGTAAAGTGTTTTCTTATTCAGAAAAGAGGGCTATTTAAAAGAAGCCACAAGCTAAAATGTAGAGGAAGCCCCAGAATTAGAATCCTTTGGATTAGCAGTGTTGGCAGCTGCTGTTGGCAGTCGAGAGGCTTTGTAAACCAGGAAACAGCCAGAGCTGCCTCCTCGCCACCAGGCTTGGGCAAGTGCAGGCCTCGTGTTGGGCTAAAATTGGACAAGGAGTTTCGTGGGAGTTGTGGGGGGGAAAAAAAGAATCACAATAAAATGATAGAAACTGAAAGAAGCTCGACTTGCACGCAGGTGGCACAGCCGGCCTCTAAAAAACGGGATAACGTAGCTCTGTTTGTCCAAATGCGTTTGTAGCCCTCGCTGTGATGTTGGAGCTCCGTGGATCCTGCCTGGTGGGTGGGTCTGGGAGCTTCAGACAACGTCCCCCTCTGGATGTCACCCCAAGTGACTTGCCCAGTCACACAGGCAAAATCTGATCTCAGATGTACCAAGGTGTCGTCCCCTGAACAATAACTCGGCCCTGGCCTCTTTCAGGCAGCGTTTTCAGATTTAAGAGGAACTCAGATATCCCCAGAATCAGAAGCACTCACTGGAGGTGGCAGGAGAAGCACGAGGAAGACACCCAGAACAAAAATGATGTATTTTTGTGGCCCAAATTCTGTTGGTTTTATTAACGCTTCTGGAACTTTGTGGCTCTAATTTTTCTTCAGCATCACTTTACAGAAATTGTTTTTCTAGTCCTTGTGACTTCCTGCTTAAGCATGAAATTGAAGCTTGGGTAATATTTTTAAGGGTAATAAAGAGAATTGCAAACACTGTTAAAACTTTATTTCTCTCTCTCTACCTCACCCCAACAATGGTGAAGATGCCCCTTCTCAAGCATCAAGAACCTTTTCAATTAGAGCTCCATTTTAAGACAGTGTCTGGTCTAAATTTGGTCTGATTGGTCAGTGGGAATTACATGGGAAATTAGAGGTTGAGGAACAGTGAGCATCTGGTGAAAATCTAGGTGTTTGGGTCAGATTCTCTGAATTTTGGCCTTGGAATCTTCCTCAAAGCCTTCAGTTCAGCATTGGGCTCTTGTGGGGAGCGACACAAATCAGGAGTCATTCACAAGCTGCTGATCAACAGTCAATGCTTGCTTTAAATGAGAGAAATTCAGGCTGCAATGATGCTCTTTCTGCTGCATTCAGACATGTGGTTCCACCTACTCTCACCCAAAACAATAACACTTAAAAAAAATGACTCAGTGACAGATGGGAGCTGCCTGCAGTCCTCAAACAAACCAAAATCCCAGGGGACTCGAGCAGCACGTACAGAAGGCAGGCAGGGTGGTTGATACCATGTTTTCACATCGTGTTTTCACCAAAGGAAGTGTTTTACTTCGGGGACGTGGCAGCTCCAAATAATTTAGGCAGTGTGTTGTTTCTCACAGGCTTCCAACACCTCTGGTGACCCCTCGTGCTGAGTGCCCTGGCTCTCAGATTGGGCAGATTTGGGCACTGGCGGGGCAGATTCAGGGCAGCAGGGCCTCCTTCTCCCTCTCCTTTCCCTCATGGAACACTGCCTGCCAGCCACTTTGGCTACAACATCCCAGGGCATTCTCTTTTTTGGGAAGAGAAATGATACACAGCTTAGAGATTGGTAAAAATTAAATGACAAACAGCACCCCCAATTACTTACACTGAGATTTTTTTTCCCTCCCCCCAGAGACCGTGATCCTTTCTGGAGCTTTGGTGTGCCTTTACTTGCCTTTATTTGATTCCACGAGGCAAAAAGTCTTTCATACTTAGTCATTTGTACAAGCTGGAGATGAAAGGAGGCCGTTAGGAGAGGGCAGCAGCATTATGATTGAAGGTTGAGGGATTGCATTGGCACGCAAAGAAACTCTGCTCGAAATTCTGCTCCAGCCTCCTGCTTGGGCAAATTACTTTGCCTTTCTGAGTACTTGCTGCTCCCTTTTTCTGTGCTGGCTTCCTGCATTGGTGTGTCTCCAAGGACGGGCTTTGTGCAGATCCTGAGCCAGCAGGAGCTCAGTGCCCCTAAGGCAGGAAGTCACAACTGCCCAACTCCTGCCCGCAGCAGCTCCCCGGGGCACAGGCTCCAAAAACACCACAAAAAGCTGCAAAGCAGGGTGAAAAAAAGGGGTTGGTGGGTTCTTTATCGCCCTCATCTCCTCCCAGGCAAGGGGATGGGAGAAGGGAAGCAAATGTTGTGATTGGTGGTACAGAACCTTTAATTTCTGTACTTCAGCACAGGACGGGAAATCCATTGCTCCACTGAATTTGTATTTGGCTTTCTTTTTCTGTGGCCAAGATGGACCAGGAATGTTGGGTTATTCCCTGGCTGTCAGCAGAAGGATACTGGAACCCGTTGTAGCATCAACCCCGATGCTGACTGGCACCAGTTGCATCCTTTTTTGAACCTCTCTGTGTTGCATTTCCTACCCTGAAAACCAGTGTGGGCTCTCAGGGAAGGCCTTGGGGTCTGCACAGCACCAATTAACACCAATTAGGGCCAAGGAGGGGCACCCAACCAATGTAAAGAACAACGGGCAAACCCGTTTTTGTGCGCCAGTAGCTTGTATTATCAGCCTGCTCCATTAAACTTCAGATGGATGGGAGCACAACCAGGAGTCCAAATAAACATGGGAATGCTGTCCTTGCTTTTCTAAAGCACATCTTCTTTATTGTGTGGGAGCAGTAGATGGTGATTATTATATTTTATTATCTCTAATTTTAAAAATTATATTAATTATATTTATTTATTCATTATTATCTTTATTCTATTTATTATTCTATTTATTATATTTGATTGGTATAGAAGTTAAAATCAGAAATAATGACAAAGACTTTATTTCAAAGAAATACAGCAGTGCAAACAGCAAAGGAAACACCATTCCAGAATGTGGGAATCACCAAAGCAAGCAGGTACCCCAGAGCCATTTGGTTCTCTTGTAAGTTGCTAGAAATCTATCCAAAGCTGGACTCAAAATATTGTGGTGTGTAAATATAAAGTAGTAGGAGCAGATTGTGCTAATGTGGGCTGAGGAAAAATACACTTAAAATAGTTTATGAGTGCCCACAGACTTGTTAGAGCTACTGGGATTGCTTCGAGATGGGTGTTAATCAGTATAAAAGCTTTGTAAGGGACTGACTATCAGTTAGTTTTGATATAATTCCATGATGAGTGGAAAAAGCTTCTCCCTCCAACATCCACTGTGTATTTTAAACAAAAGTCTTACCGAGTCGAGAAGGGAATATCATTACATGTTTATAAGAAAATACTGTAGCTTTTGCAGCAGGCCTCAGCCAGACTGCCAGGACTGTCAGGGTAATTTCACACTTTGGTATAAGTGTGTTTGGCTGTATCCTGACTCTGATGGTAGCAGGAAGAACAAAATCCATTGCCTTTCAGAAATAACCTTGCTGTGGGCTATGTGGCCAGCACTTTTCATGATTTTGCACCTTGCATTTCTTTTCTGTTTCTCTTTTCTTTAATTTCACCGTATTTTTTTCAGACTAATTACAGAATCCTTTATATTTGCACAAGTACACATTTTCTAGTAAATTCTTTAGAAATATGAAACTTTTTTTTTTTTGAGAATGAAGTGATTAATATTTATTTAAGGGTCTAACCAGGATATGTCCTTGATAGCAACATGGTATAAGAGACAAGCTCTTTCTGCAGGTGAGATCTTTGTATCCTTACATCAAGAGGGAATTCCATACAAGGAGAGCTGCAGAAAGTGGTTGTGAATCTCATCACTCAACTGAAGCTGGACTTGGGGGGTAAATACCTGTTCTTTGGGCTCTAAATTGCCCAGCTATCTCCTCAGGAACACCAAAATGTGAACAGTTCTGGTCATGTTTTGTGGCTTTTGGTTTTTACCTTTATTTCTGGAGTGCTGAGTTATCCTTGCACGTGAAGATTGGAAAACTACAAAGCAGCTGCTTCTCCTTGCTGGTGCTGGTGGGCTTGTTTCCAAGCCATGGTTAAATGTGACATCCTTCTCATTTCTTTGGATTCCTGTGGCAATTTGTACATCCCATGAGAGACAGATAAGTGCTATACAAAGGGTGGTACCCTTTAAGGAGTGGCAAGACAGGCTGTTTTTAGGAAAGTACCTTCTTTCCTCCCTCATGTGCAGACCCTGCTGTGTGGATAGAGAGGAAATTTGTTTCCTTAGGGGTGGCTGGAACTGGGAGCAAGCAGATGAGCATTTTTAGAGCCTGAAGGAAAATTCTCCGTCAGGAAGGGACCTGGGGGTGCTGGGGACAGCGGCTGGACACGAGCCCAGGTGTGCCCAGGGGGGCAAGAGGCCCCTGGCACCTGGGCTGGGTCAGGGATGGTGGAACAGCAGGACCAGGGCAGGGACTGTGCCCTGTGCTGTCACTGCTGGGGCACCACCCCAAATCCTGGGGCACTTCTGGGCCCCTCGCTCCAAGAAGGACCTGGAGGGGCTGGGACGTGGCCAGGGAAGGGAACGGAGCTGGGAAGGGGCTGGAGCCCCGGGAGAGGCTGAGGGAGCTGGGCAAGGGGCTCAGCCTGGAGCAAAGGAGGCTCAGGGGCGACCTGGTGGCTCTGCACAACTCCCTGCCAGGAGGGGCACTGAGGGGGGGTCGGGCTCTGCTCCCAGGGAACAGGGACAGGAGGAGAAAAATGGCCTCAAGTTGCTCCAGGGCAGATTTAGATTGGAGATTTGGAAAAATTTCTTCACCAAAAGGGTTGTCATGCACTGGCAGAGACTGCCCAGGAGAGTGGCTGAGTCACCGTCCCTGGGGGGGTTTGGAAGATGTGCAGATGTGGCACTTGGGGACAGGGGTTCACGGTGGGCTTGGCAGTGCTGGGCTGGTCAGGGACAGACGTGAGGATCTTACAGGGCTTTTCCAACCTAAATGATTCCATGACAGCTCTGTCACCTCTCAGCACGTTCCTGTGTTCCCCCCACATTGTGCCAAGCACGGTGTGGGGAAGGAGGGAGAGAGAGAAATCCATTTTTCTGTTGTGGTGTCACTTCCCAGGCTTTGTCTCACCCGTTGTCCGACCCCAGCTCTGTCTCCCCACTCCAGGGGCTCCTTCCTTGGAAAAGTTGGTGCTCAAAACACCAAATTTCCTGTGGCCTGGGGATGACCCCCTCTCTCCCCTCCCCAGCAGGAGTTTGTGGCAATGCAGAATTGTCCCCTCAGTCGCTGCTGGCTCTGGGCAGCAGCAGCAGCTGGATCAGCCCCTGCTGGGGCAGACGGAGCCTGGAGCTGCTGCCGAGGGGTCCCTGCACTGCCTTCACCTCTGCTTCCATCCTCGCCTCCAAGCTGGCCCCTTGCTCCCACTCTGGGGCTCGTTTTGGTCTCTCTGGCTGCCTGGTGAAGGTGTTTCTGGAGGATTTAGAGACCAGGCTAGAGAGGAAGTGCACCCCGTGACCCTGGGGAGGATGGGATCTGATTTAACACCTGCTCAGTGCGCAGCCCAGCCACAAAGACCAGCAGAGTTGGCAAGGTGTGAAAGCTGAACATGGGAGCCCCCTGGCAGCCCTCAAACCGAGCCAGATCCTCCCTCTCTGTCCTTCCTGTGCTGCTCTTTGTAGCCCCAGGTTACACTGAGCAACTGGACTGAGCTGGGAGTGCATTCTCCACAGCAGTGCAAAATTGGTTTTAAATAACAATATTTGCTGGGCAGAGCTTGGTTCTGCCGCCCTGCCTGAGCTGTGCATAAACTTGCACGATCGTGTAAAAGAAATGAACCAATGAATGAATCTGGAACCTGAGCTTTCAGAAGCAGCAGGCAGTAGGACAGCTTATGATTCCAAATGGAATGGCAAAACTTGTCCAGGCTGTTCCAATACTTCCTTTCTGGCCTGTGACATCTGCCTCAAATTGAAGCCTTTCCTGCTTTTAGTGTGTCCTGTGTGGAGAAGGGCAAAGCTGCCTTGGACCTGTTTGATCAGTAGAGAATTAACTGAGATGAGCTTTCTCTGCTGCTGAAAGCTGGTGCTGCCTTCTCCTGATGAATATGTGGCCACAAGTCACCAGCATTTTTGCCTGTGACACTGAGCCCTCCCTCAAGCCTAGCCCTGGCCTGCCCTGTCAGGTTCCTTTCTGCTGGGCTTGGGACAGGGATGTGCACAGGGATCTGATTTTGAGGTTCTGGTGCCTTTTCTATCAGAATATCTGGATTAAAAAGCTGTGCAAGCAGAGAGAAGGTTTGCCCAGGTTTCACTCCGTAGTTCTGGTTATTCCATAATTTTGTACTCTTTGGAGTTTGGTGAGGTGATGTTTTAAAGGTGACTTTGAAACCAGTCAGCTGAGATTTCCTGAAGTGGGGCTGGACCCCTGCTCTTCAGAAGTTTCAGGCACCCAAAGGGGAGAATTCTGCTTTTCTCAACACTAATATTTACACAGACATGTTAAAAATCAGTCTCCCCGTCCTACTTTAGGCACCACAGCCTGGAGAGTGCATCTGATGCATTTCCTTCTACTACCCCACCTCCTGGCCTGATCCCAAGCAGAAATATTTGCATGGCTGGTGGTGCACAAATAGAGATTTCCCCACTTTTTGCTGCCATGAGCAAGAAAACTTGCGAAAGATGACAGTAACATTGCTGTTCACTTCCACGAACTCAGCTCCTCCAGTCCGCTTCTGTGCAGGCCAGGAGAGCGAGAAATGCTTTTGTGCAGGGGGCCTGCCTTTGTTGCAGTTTCCCTGGCAGTGCCCATGCCCTTGGCTGCTATGTGAGCTTGGCTCTCCCAGGCCATTCTTCTCCAGCGCCGTGGTGCTGCGGGACAACCAGCTGGGATCCAGCCCCTGCTCCAGAGGCCTTGCAGCCCTGGTAACTGAAGTCAAGGAAGCCCTTTTGTGCTCTGAGGAATGTGGTGGGAAGCTGCTGTGCCCTTCCTAGCACGCTCAGGGTTGGCCTGAAGGGATGGGGAGAGCAAAGACAGAGTTATTTAATGGATCTCTCCATCTCCCTCCCACAAAGGCAGCGCTGGAGAGTGAGGGTTGTACCTGCTCTGCTGCCTGGCAGCTGCAGTTTGTATTTCCTCCTGCCCAGGCCAGCCCACGGAGCTTACATAAGTGTCTTTCTGTCCCATTCCATGTCAGAGCAATTTGAAATTTAAATCCCGGTGCTGTGGGATATTGCCTAATCTGATTAGAGAGCGTGTACCCAGGGTCTTTGCTGCTGCACTGGCAGTTCTTCTAGGTTTTTGGAAGTCACAAAGCACTGCAGAGTATGGGGAGGGTGGATTGGAGGTTAGACTCCACTTCTGTTGTTGTAATTTATTATCATTCTTTCCTAGGCTTGGGAAAAGTCACTTTTCATAGTTTGGAAAAACCCCTACTTTCAAAACTGTGGAATTGAAGTATTTGTTCATTGTCTGATGCTGATTTGCTGTATGACCATAAATGCACAGATGTCCATGCACGGATGCCAGTGCCAGTAAAACCTCCAGCACGGTTTGCAGGTGGAATAAAGGCACCAGCAGTGGTAGGGCAGCACAGGGGCAAATCGATCAATCCCCATCTCCATCCTCTCAAAAGGATCCTCTGCTGAGTCTCTGGGCTTGCCACTGCAGAGATTTTGGATATTTGTGGTGTGTGCAGTGGTAGTGCTGTGTCATAAAGTGCAGCACATCCTCACAGGTGATTGTCTGGACCGCTGTTTTTCAGTGTATTTTAACATAAGAAGCCCCAGGCTGCCTGCCAGGCCCCCCTTGCCCTCAGCAGAGATATGCTGGGGTCTCTTGGGGAGTTGCAGCATTACAGAGGTGCTGAAACAGGTCTGGGCTCCTTCCTCCAGGAGGTTCCTTGCTTTATTCCTGAAGATTTCCTGACTAACCCCCTGGTTTGTGTTTGTCACGGAGTTTTGCACTGGGCTGAATTTCTCTCTGCATTCAGCAGAGGCTTTAATCCCACCAGACTCTGCAGGGCTGGAAGGGCTGGAGCAGCAGGACAGGCTCCACACCCTGCACTCACCTGCAGAGCTTGTATGGAGATCTGAGGGGCTGAATCCTTGTTCCTCTTCATCCCTGTTCCTCTCAATCCCTGTTCCTCTCAATCCCTGTTCCTCTTCATCCCTGTTCCTCTCAATCCCTGTTCCTCTCAATCCCTGTTCCTCTCAATCCCTGTTCCTCTCAATCCCTGTTCCTCTCCATCCCTGTTCCTCTCAATCCCTGTTCCTCTCCATCCCTGTTCCTCTCAATCCCTGTTCCTCTCCATCCCTGTTCCTCTCAATCCCTGTTCCTCTCAATCCCTGTTCCTCTCAATCCCTGTTCCTCTCCATCCCTGTTCCTCTCAATCCCTGTTCCTCTCAATCCCTGTTCCTCTCAATCCCTGTTCCTCTCCATCCCTGTTCCTCTCAATCCCTGTTCCTCTCAATCCCTGTTCCTCTCAATCCCTGTTCCTCTCCATCCCTGTTCCTCTCAATCCCTGTTCCTCTCAATCCCTGTTCCTCTCAATCCCTGTTCCTCTCCATCCCTGTTCCTCTCAATCCCTGTTCCTCTCAATCCCTGTTCCTCTCAATCCCTGTTCCTCTCCATCCCTGTTCCTCTCAATCCCTGTTCCTCTCAATCCCTGTTCCTCTCAATCCCTGTTCCTCTCCATCCCTGTTCCTCTCAATCCCTGTTCCTCTCAATCCCTGTTCCTCTCAATCCCTGTTCCTCTCCATCCCTGTTCCTCTCAATCCCTGTTCCTCTCAATCCCTGTTCCTCTCAATCCCTGTTCCTCTCCATCCCTGTTCCTCTCAATCCCTGTTCCTCTCCATCCCTGTTCCTCTCCATCCCTGTTCCTCTCCATCTCTGTTCCTCTCCATCCCTGTTCCTCTCCATCCCTGTTCTTCTCCATCCCTGTTCTTCTCAATCCCTCTTCCTCTCCATCCCTGTTCCTCCTGCCTTGGTTGCGCAGTTCTGACCCAATCCCAGATCCCTGGGAGCAGGAATTTCTCCCTCGTTGTGAACCTAACCAGAGATGTCCATACAGACCTCTCCGTGCAGTGTGGGTTTATTGGAGGGGGATTTTGGGTTGGTTTGGGGCTCAGATCCCTGGTGCCCGCTGGGAGCAGGAATTTCTCCCTCATTATGAACCAGAGATGTGCATGTAGATCTCTTCATGCAGGTTTATTGGAGGGGGATTTTATGTCGGTTTGGGGGTTTTTCCACTCATCCTCGACACACTCAGCCTCTTCCAATACTTGGAAGCTCTGCCGATGACAAAGCCCAACCCAAGCACGAATTGCAACAACAACCACAATCCAATCTAGGGCAGGACTGTTTGTGAAGCCCCAGGACACCCTGATGGGGTTTTTTCCACCCAGACTGAAAAGAGCCGCGTTCAGTTCTGGCTGTTGAGCAGCAGATGGAGCTGGCAAGCTGCGCATCTGGGGCTGCACCCTTCAGCTGGCTCCCGCCCCCCTGCATGGCCCTGCACCTTTGGGGTGCTCCCACTCCAGCCTCACAGCAGGAGCCCCCTTCGGATCCCCGTTCGCTCCTGCTGGGGGAAATGCACTGCCCGGAATGCTGAGCACAGCCGGGGATGCTGGGGTTTGGTACAGGAAATTGGCCCGGCTTGGGATGTGGAAAACTGGGTGTTGCAGAAGGGAGATGTCTGCACACAGGACTTGAGAGGATGGAGGGAGAGATGGATGTTCCCTCTCTGAGTCCCATCCTGAAGGGAAACAGAGAAGGAATGCTACAAGCACCATCCTTGTTCTCTCCTCAGCCCAGCCACTCCTACATCTTATTCTTCTATGGCTTCCAACCAAAAACTTCCTTTTTAATAACTGGATGTGGCTTTATAATAAGCATTATAATCATGCAGTGATCTAAAATGAGAAGTCAAAGAGAAGCACAGCCTTTAGAGATTTTTAAATGTTTATTTTATTTATATTATTATGTTCATTATATCAATTATAATTTTATTTATTCATTTATATTATTTTATGTAATTTTGTGTTGGAAGTTAATGGCTGATAACCTCAATCCTCCTTCACACAAGTCTGTAAATAGAATTACTGCTGATCTCTGCCTGACCTCGTGCCCAGTGTTACCAACACAAGGTGCAGCTCCTCCACCCTGGCCAGTGATTCACGTGTTGTAGCCTCTGGTTTGAGCACTGGGCTGACATGTGGTAAAAGGAGTTATTAAGGGAAAATAGAAATAAATTGGTTGTGGATGGGTCACAGAAGACATGAGAAGCAATATTTCAGTGGGTTTCTTCCAGCTGGAGCACAGCTGTGGAAGTTTGTGGGAGCCACAAGCACTTCAGAGTTGACTGAAATACCCCAGGTCATTTTTATAATCCATATTTCCATCCTTGATTATTCTATTATTTAGGTTTTTAAACTATATGTAGCAAGAGCAATGGTGTTTTAAAAGGTCCACAAATGGCTGGAAACAGAAACTGAGGAGGGATCATTGCATGCTGTCATCTTACTTATAATTTAATCTTCATGAAACATTTGTTTTACATTAACAGCTAGTTATAACCACATGTAAAACTTGACATCATTATCCAGGATTAAATCCCGTTGCTTGATCTGGTTTATTTTAATTTCTCTGGGAGCATTTTAGGGAAATGTGTTTTAGATAAGAGATCTTTCTAAATTCACTCTTAACCCACTATTAAAGGTGGCCACTGCTATTCCTTGATTTTTTTTTTTTTTTTTTTTAATTTTTTCTGGAGACTCAGATCTATAGGGACAAAATATAGTCAGTGGGTCTCAGAGGTCGTTTTGGTTAATAGTGAACATTCTAAATTCAGTATTAATCCACTATTAAAGGTGGCAACTGCTATTCCTTGATTTTTATTTTTTTTTAAGTTCTTTCTGTAGGCTCATAAGAGGTCTATAGGGACGAAATATAATCAGTGGGTGTCGGAGATTGCTTTGGATTAATAGTGAGCTTTCTAAATTCACTGTGAACCCCACTATTAAAGGGAGCAACTGCTATTTCTTGTTATTTTTAAAATTCTTTTGCTTATAGACTCATAGGAGAGCTGTAGGAAAACATAGAATAAGTGGTCTTGGGAGATTGTTTTGGATTAATCCTGAACATTCTAAATTCAGTATGAACCCACTATTAAAGGTGGCAACTGCTATTCCTTGTTTTTTTTTTTTTTTAATTCTTTCTGAAGATTCAGATCTATAGGGAAAAATATCATAAACTGGTGTTGGAGATTTCTTTGGTTAATAATGAAGGTTCTAAATTTAATATTAATCCACTATTAAAGGTGGCAACTGCTATTCCTTGATTTTTTTTTTTTAATTACTCTTTCTGTAGACTCATAAGAGGTCTAAAGGGACAAAATATAATAAGTGGGTCTTGGAGTTCATTTTGAATAAATGGTGAACTTTCTAAATTCACTATGAACCCACTATTAAAGGTGGCAGCTGCTATTTCTTGTTATTTTTTTAAAAATTCTTTTCTCTGTAGACTCATAGGAGAACTATAGGAACAAAATATGATAAGTGGGTCCTGGAGATTGTTAATAGTGAACATTCTAAATTCACTATTAATCCACTCTTAAAGGTGGCAACTGCTATTTCTTGATATTTTT
>WEKY01051579.1:4645-18358 GCA_013390045.1 Picathartes gymnocephalus
AGAGGGGAGAGAGGGGGCAGCGGGAATCAGGTTCACAACATCCTAAAGGAACTGATTCTTAATGCAACAGCTAGTTGAGCTGTGAAATTAATTTTCAAATACAGTGGAGGTATAGATAGGTTCAAAGGAAAGCAGAGGAGATTTCATGGACCAGATCTCTGTTGAAAGGTACTAAATTCTCAGAAAAACAAGCAGTTAAAAAAGTTTCTGAGCAGCAAATGGTTCAGGTAAGTTTAAAGAAATAATACAGAAAAATGGTTTTTCTCACATCAGAAAAAAATCCCTGGAAAACACCATCTCCATTGCCTTAGTAAGTCCAAACCAAAGATTTTTACCCTTAGGCCTTCACATCTGTCCACAGTCCACCCTGGTGATGACTGTCACAAACACTTCAAGCCAGCAAAAACTGGTACTTCGACAAAGAAAAACACCGTGCCTTCCTCCCACTTCCTATTTCCAGTCTTTGCTGGGTGTTTGCTTGCGTTGCCATAAGCCTTGATGGAACAGCCAAGTAGACCTTGTTCTGGGTTAAAAGCACACAGCATAAAATAACTGGCTACTTCTAACCTGGATCACTTCCCTGACACAGCTCTCCATTCAGGCACACAAATGCATGTCCTGACCCAAGGGAATGACTAACATGCCGGAAAGAGTGGCTAGAGAAGCAGAAGAATGCACTGGGAGTATTTAGCCTGGAGAAGAAAAGGCTCAAAGGGGACCTTATCAATGTGCATAAATAGCTGGTGGGATGGAGTGAGGCAGACTGAGCAAGGCTCATCTCAGTGACAGGACCAGAGGCAATGGGCACAGGCTGAAATACAGAAAATTCCCTTTAACATAAAAAAAAATTAGCTAAGAATGAAAAAAACCCCAACAACTGGTGAGGCCTGAAGAATGCAGGCTACATAGATAACTGAATGGCAGATTTTACATAACATTCTTATGGGAGATCACATCCCTGCTAGAAGAGCATTTAGTACCTGAAAATTTTAGATCCATAAACTGAAAATGGCTAAGTATTTGTGGCAGAGCATGACAAGGATCTCTGAAAGATTCCCATTTTCATCCATGGACAGCAGAACACCTCTAAGGAAAGGGAAAGGACTTGTCAAAATATTTTTTCCACATATATACTTGGCCTAGAAAAAGACTAAGCACAATGATAAAGCTTCTGCTAATTCACTTTTGCTTCATCTATCAACAGACAAAAAGTTTGACACCTCCAAGTTTCATCGAGCTAATAGAGCACTTCAAGATTCGTTCCGCCTCTTTCTATGTGAGTGCCTTGACCAGGGAACCAGTGGCACAGCAGAGATATCCTCCAATCCACCATCCAGCAGAAGAGGTGCCAGACCAGGGGAAGATTGAAAGGGAATTGTACACACAAGATGCAAGGCAAGTGTTAGCAAACGAGCACAAGAAATTTGTTAACTAAACAGAATCAGAAATAATTTCAGGAGATTGAAAAAATCCATTAACTGTCTCTTTCTTCATCTTACTTAAGAGATGACACACTGCTGCTGTTGTGCAGCATACTCTGAATAAGGAACTGCTCAACTGTCAAACGAATGCACTGCCAAGTGTCCACAATAAAAAAAATGCATTTTCCATGTTCATATTTTGCCCAAATAAGCAGCTGGAGGATGGTTTTCAACATACCAGAGCAACCAACAAGACAAAGAGTGAAGGTCTTCGAAGGAATAAGACAAATCACCACAGAAGTGTAAGACTTTGATTGAAGCCATCATTTTTCTGTCCATTGCACTGATGACTGGTTTGACAGCCACAGGAGAAGGGAAGCCAAAATTGGACATTTGTCTCCTTGATGAGGACCACTTTTGAAGAACCTGGTGAGAGAGTTTGCCTTCACTATACACTGTGTCAAAACACAGGCCATTTTGCAAACAAAAATAAGAAGGTCCCAATACCACTGAAACCACGAGGACCCAAACAGTAGCACTATTCTTAATTTGTACCAGATGCTTGAAAGCCCAAACACAGGCTCAAACAGCTATAAAAAAGGTGTTTGTGAGGTGGAAGGAACTAGACATAATGAGAAGAAAAAAAAATTGCTCCCAGCAGTGTCAGGAGGCAAAAAAAGAGAAACTCACCAGCACAACATTTGAATCTAAACTGGGAAAACTGAATTTAAAAAGGGAGCAGGGATCCCATTCAAGGTGATCTTGTCAAGCCAAAAAGCAACCACGTGTTGTTTGGGGGACGGGTTTCCCTCACTGATGTGTTTTTGTTTGCCAGCACACAAGCATTAGAAAACTACAAACTGAGAAATCTGTGTGGTCTCTTTCCCACATAAATATGCAGTGAATATTTCCACAGTTATTTTAAGATCTCACAGGCCAAATGCATCCCTAGTGCAAGATCAGTGACTTAAATGAACTTGGTGTAAGCAGTGAGATGGGCCCCAGGCTTCCATGAAGTAAATACAATAGTACAGCGCTTTAATGATGTGCACTGGAGATGGGAGATAATTTTTAAGAAAGGGCTGTATTAAGAAACAGCAGAGTAGGTCAAGTCTCATTCTCTGCACGGTGGAAAATCGAAGCATTTTGAAGTTTTCTTTATAGTTGAAGTATAACAACAACCACCACCTTGCCACACCTCCATGTCTGGTCTCTCCCAACTGGATCTGATCATTAAACAAGGCTGCAGGGATCCAGGTCCTCTGAACAGTTGCCAGATGCAGTACAAACACATTCTCATGAGGAACATTTCAATTCTGTTTAAAACACTTTTTTGACAGAAAACTGTTCCACTGGAAAATTTTCATACAGCTTCACTACTCAATATGCCTCCCCTCCTCCCACACACGCATGCTCCAGAACTACTTCAAGAAGATAATTATACTGCATGTTCACATTGTATTGGATTTGCTCCTGCCAGGTCACCTGTGCTCACAGGGAGTTAGAGACTCCAAAGAAAGGAGTCATCAAAACAAGGGTGATGCAATGTCTACACATAAATGACACATATTCCCTAAAAACATATGCAAATAAAAATACATGGAGGTTTTGGATGGTTTTTTTTTTTTTTGGAGGGGTGGAGGGTTTAAGAGGCTTGGTAGCCTCAGGGTAGTTCACATGGTGACAAATTCAGCTCTTTACTCAAGCAGCTATCTATCAGAAGATGAGCATTGTAATTACATCACCAATCTTGACCAACAACTCATGTCATGCTTGTGATTTGTGGGAGTCTCTAGTTTTCAGCAAATAATCCACCAGTGCTGCACAGATGTGAGTACTACTTGTATCTCCATCTCTTCCCTGTGACTCAGCATTGAGCAGGGCTGCTAAGGGCTGGTCCAAGCTCCTGAACCACACCTGAAGCTGGGCAAGCCCAGCAGGGCAGCACTACAGGGATGTAAACCATGGCAAGAGGAGGAACATCACAATTGGTTAGCAGTCTCTGAAAACGTCTTCTCAATGTCAGCCCTTTCTGCTCTCAAACAGGACTATCTTTTCCCCTCTACAGCAATACATAAAAATGGTTCATTATGCAGAAGACTTGCTACCTCCAGCAGATGCAGAATTTGCCTGCTGACTTGGGCTGAAAGAGTTTTTTACCTCCTGCTTCCTTTAAAAAACATGTGTGGGGGGAAACAAGCAAACAAAAAAAAAAACCCTTAAAAGCTCCGAGAAGGAACAAACTTTTTCTATTCATTCATCATGAACTGCAGTTTTAACTATGTTCCTCTAATGAGAAATCCTCAATTGGCCTGAAGTCCAACTGAGTCCTCTGCAGCTAAAAAGTCTCCCTCCCACTCTACCATCTATCAGAATCCATGAACAGAGAATGAAGGAAAGTGGTTATAGAAAGACAATGGTTTTGGCTGAGTGGTGCACCTGGAAAGCATTTCTCAGTAATCTCTCACCTTCATCTTCACACTCAGAGATGAGCTGAACAACTTTGTAGGCTATGATCCAAGGTCCTCTGAGGCTTGAAGAACTGGTTACCACATATGATCTGCAGCTTATCAAAGTTCTGACTGAATTACATCAGTATCCTATTACATAGGAATTTGTTTTTGAAAGCTTTCATATTCACCATTAGCTACGAGGATTCCACTGAAAAAACTACTGCATAAAACAAGCCAAATGAACATGCAAATTCCCATTCGATGCATCAGTGAGGTATGAATAAAAACAGTTCAGAAGACTAAGACTGAACGTAGATATTCTGGGCCAGATCAAAAGAATGGGTCTTATGCAAAATTTAGGCATTGAAGTTGAAAATGGTACTCACTGCTGCTCAGTCCGGCTCTCAGCATAACAGGATTCAGGAACCTGGTGTTCTGCTCCTGTGCATCACAGAAACACCAGTCTTGACAACCCACATGCTACTCTGCATATAAAACACAGGAACCAGCTCTTGGCAAACGCACACATAAGCTCCCCCTCTACCCATTAAAACAGAATTATGCTCCCTCTTGCTCTCTGGTTCAATGAATCTTCAAATCTTCCATGTAGAACATAACTTTGGCCAGATGCGTGTAAAGCATGTCCCATACTCACACACACTTAGAAAAGCTCCCTGCCTGTTAGGACACATTCCTGGAAAGTCACAGATTGAGGTCCTAGATCTAAATCAGGTACAAGAGAAATAGTAACACCCTTCCTGGGGAGGGCAGCTCTTCCCTGAGCACCACACCTTACACAACACACCAGTTCTGGAGTTACTGCTTTTGAGGACCTGCCTCCCTTCAGGCACTGTTCACCAACTCTGCACCTAACCCGAGGAACAATGACACTGAGGGAGCAGAGATGCAGCAAACTACTTCTGCCTTTATTATACGGGGAATAAAAGGCCTGGGGACAGCAGAGCACTGCACATAAACCAGTCACACGCAGCCAACTCAAGATAATCTGTCATGCCTCTCTTTTTGGTGCAGCACTGCATGAAACATGGCTATAGTCCTGGATATAAGCTAGTAAGCTCACAATATGCCATGTAGACCCAGCAGCTTAGATCTTCATTTGCTTAAGGCCCTCTTATCACTTTTCATTTCAGCTTGTGGATGTCCCCTCTCATGGTCCCACAAGGATTATTTGGATTAGCAATGCTGCATTTATATTCTTTTTGGTCCAGGTAGCTAAAGCAGATGAACTGGGTTTTCAGTGAGCTATTAGAAGACCATCAAGTAGATTGATGTTCTGTCCATCTCTCAGACCTATTGCAAGAAGGTCACAAGTCAGCCAAGGATATTATTCACAATGACCCTTCCTGAACTGCCAGATAATACAGTGTTACATCAGACTCCTCCTCAAACACCCTATTTCACATCCTCCCCTTGCTGAGCCAGCTTGACAGCCCATCTCATGCAAACCCTAACCCTGCTACCACTACCACCACTTACACATCACTTTTCCTAAAGTGCCTTGTCTCTCTAAGGTCAGCGGGACTCCCTCAGCATGAAACATCACACATGCACACACAGCACTGGCAGAATTAGGTTGGGAAAAAATAGGTCAAACCAGGCATATATTTAACTTGGAGACCAAACCTCAGAATTGTATTTTCCCAACAAATAATTCATACACACATGCACAAAATCCACATTTTATAACCATTAGAAAATCATTCTGATATGAATTAGGCAACCAAGATATTTTACAGAAGCAGAGGCTCTACCAGAAACATTTCTATTCCCACTCCAAACAGAGGTTTAAACATACAACCTCTCCACACAGACCTATATCATCCTTTTGCTGTAATCAAGCAACTTCTTTCTGTACTGTCTTTTGGGAAGTTGTTATTCATTTCCACCTGAAGCCTTAGACATTTTTCAGGGGTTTTTTGAAAGATGGTGATGGTGGAGGGTTGAAACACCCTTGTAGGGAGCCTGGCCTGAGCCACTACTCCTATTCCAAGCTTTAAAAAGTCACCTTTGCAGACAGGTCCAGGCAGACACACAAGGAAAAGAAAGGGGGCATGAGGGCAGCCTGCTCCTTTCTAGAAGTTCTGCAGCAACTTCCCTGGGCTCCTGATGATCTTCCAAGATGGATAGGACAATACAGCTGATATGTCAAAAAAAATTACCATGTGGCTCCAACAAGCAAGTCAAGCAGCTGCTCCTTAGATTCCTTTTCTAGAAGATGGTGTCTCCTACCACTGTACTGTAGAATCCACCTCTAGACAAGCCTCAGTAACTCAACTGGCAAGTTGAACACACAGAGGCACCCAGAACACTTTACCACACGTTTGTTACCGTTTTGCTGCATTTCCTGCTTGTGATTTTGTTCCCACATCCCAAACATTTTTATTCCCTCCCCAGTAACAGCAAAACCTAATTTGTAAATTGCCCTAAGCACTTCGTGATAAGCAAATACCCTCTCTGCACCACATGAAAAATACCAATATTTAAGTACTCAGAGACTTACAATTAGGTGATACATGTTTTTAAATAAATGCCATAATAAAACTGCTCAAATACACATACTAAGGTTTTAGCCTACATCAGGTTATTGGGTATGGAGAATTAGCCTGAGTTATTAAACGTGTTTTAATTGCATGATCAGTGCTACTTGTGTAGCAAACTGCATTGCAAAGAACAGTACTTTGCAATCACTTGGTTCTTGAGCAGAGGGAAGGTTGAAGGGGGAGAACAGACTATCAAAGAGAATGAAAACATGTGCAGAGAGGGAGTCTGAAAATCTGCAAAGAGGATTCTTTGAGAGTGACAGTTCTGAGGAGCATGAAAGAGTAAGGCAAAGTCAAATTTCAAGACTGGGTAATGTTCTACACCAGGATGCAGTTTCCTGACCAACAGAAGAACCACTGCCTTTAGTCAGGTGACAAATCTTAATCTTTAATGGGAGTTTTGTTCACATAAAAACTGGGTAATTTCACACACAAAGCAAAATCTTTAAGGAACATTAAGAAGTGGAAACAAAAAGGAAGGTAAATCAGGTAGCATGACTTATAAAGCACCAAAGTGTTCACTCTTGGAAAGGAGCTCCCACCACAGGACCATGTGTTTCTCCACTGAAATAATTTTCTAGCCTAAGGAGTGGAGGAGAAAATACAGTTCAGCTCATTAGTCCTTAACACCTGGTCTGGGTAGTAACTCCCATGGCTCTTTCTGCTTTAGCCTGCTGCTCGAGTAATGAGAAATGTCAGTGCTTCACACTGGCATGGGACACAGCCAGCTTCCCTATGACACTCAGTTCTGTAAAAAAAAAAATTATAAGAAAAATCACCAGAGGCCTTGCAGCACTCCCTTTCATCAAGAAAAGTTCCAAATAGCTCTAGAAGGAGTGTTGCTCATTCTTAAACCAAACTTGGTAACATCTCAGCATCATATCTTGCCTGTGACTCAGGGTACGTATGTAATGTTTCTGAATCATGGTATTGACCTCACATTGGCTGCCACTTGAGAGCATGGTACAGTCAAATTAGGCAACTTAAGATTTCATGGAAAGACCTTATTCCTTATCTTTATGCAGCTTTCACAGACCTGTTACCAAGGACAGGAGACAACCTAATGGCTACTGGGCATTTCATGAGTCTTAACCAGTGTCATCTTGGAAACATGTGTTCTGACTCCAAGATTAAATATTTCATCTGCTTACCCCACTTTTCATGGTTAAGCATGTGGCAACTAAACTTTGCTATTTAAATGAAGATGCCATTTCAGAGAGTAAATCTGGTATTTCCTTCATCTTCTTAAGGCAACACATCAGTTGCACATGAAACATATCTCATTGAAGAAAAGTGTATATATTTTTTTAAATTAAAAATCCTAGGGCATCTCACATAGCTTTTCTTAACACATCATTAAAGACAACTGACAAATAACCCAATACCTGATGGACATTCTGCATTAAAACGTGAACTCTAAATTTAAATTTTCCTGAGGCTGCATTAAGACATTGGAATAAGATGGTATCTCCTACTTTAATGGCACTATCAGTCTTGAAAGGGCACAGATTTCAAAAGAAAAGCAGCAAGTTGCCCAGCTTGGGACATTGGATGATCCCATTTGTCCCAGTAGTTTGTCAAGCACTTGTAAGAGTGCCCAGATGCCCAGACAGGTAGCCCCACACACCTCAGTTGTTTCATCCAGCTGGAAGAACTGCAGTTCAAACGGTTCAGGAAGTGCCTTATAACAGGCATACAGTTCACAAACAAAGCTGGATTATCTCCAACTTCATTGCTTCTTACCTAGTTTAGCAAAGTCTGTACAACATGTAATGTACATGCTGCCAAAGAGACAGACTTCGGCAGGTTAGTTTGTTTTTGGGAAGAAGAAAAGTCACGGCACCTCCTACAAGCCAGAGATCAGCTCCTTGACCCATCCCTGCTCTGTACAACCAGCACTCTGGCATTTCACCAGCACACATCGAAGAAGGACTTGTTTGACCATCTCATCAAGTATTTTCCCCCGGCTCTTGTTCTCCTTCTACCCTTGGGAAAAGCAGACAATTTCCTGCTCCACCTCTTCTGCTTACATGTTTCAGAGAGTTATTCCTAACCAATCCTCCTCTCTGTATACAGGGAGTAGTACAACATCAGATCTTGCCCAGCTTGCGGGCCAAAATTTTACAGGGAGCTGTGTGAAAGTATTTTTTTTGCACCAGAAGTACAGCATGCTCCTGCTTCCTTTAAAAAAAAACAGGCCTGCTGAACCACACATTTCAGGACCTGAGGAACCTGATTTGCTAACTGAAGGTGCACATGGCAAGCGTTTTCCTATGAAATGGAAAAATTAATTATACCACATGACATATTTCAGTCCTGGTGTTCAAGAGTTCATCAACAAAACTATTTTAAAAGGTGTTAATAGAAACAAATGCCTTTAACATCACAGACTTCCCAGATGACTCCTGCTATGGAGATGGATGACAAATCATTCTGTCAGTCATCTCTAAATTGCATATTAATTACATTGAAGCAATTAGCCATTTATTTTTAGAGCACGTTCCATTTTAAACACAAGTGATTCAATCCAAGAGATATTCTATATTCCATCGCTATTTAATGGGTTAACAACTCTCAAAATTTAAATGGATTTTAATTCTGGGAGAAACAGTTGCCTTTTTGATTTTGCCTCCACACACTGGTTGGGAATTTCAATTCAGGCTTGAAACCAAACAAATGTTGGTGTTCTACAAGCATCTGCAGAGAAATATAAAAATATCTGAAAAGTGTGAAAGAGCGAGCCTGTTTTGCTAAATGCATAAAATGAAACCTCAGCGTAGGTCTCAATAATAGGCTTCCTGACTGCTGTGCACACGCTCTCTCCCACAGACCTTCTGCTCTGCAGTAAGGGAATGCTGCCTGCACTGCTGCATCCCAGAGAACTTTGCAATACAATGGAGCACAGCGATTCCCTGGGGAACACGGCACTGATATTCAGTATTTCGAACACAAGCACTAGGGCTTCCCCTGTTTTAAGATCTAAAAGAAACACGTTGCTGTATCACTCCATCCCAGCTCCCAAGCCATCTCACAGTTTATGTGCATTATATGCAATGTTCTGGACAAAAGGATGAGGAGCTGGAATCCAGCTAAGACTATTTGAATTCATGGAAAAGGAGGGTGAGATTATAAGTGGAAATGAGAGTCCTGAGGAGCTGACAGTCGCTTCTGTTGCTGCCACCATTGGAGGGAGAGGACAAATGGGCGCTGCAACAGGTACTGCAGTGAGGGAACCCCACTTTGGGCTCAGTTTCTGCCCTGCTTCAACCCAACTCCTCCCTGTTGCAAAATCCAAAGCAGTCCGCAGCCAGCCTCTTGTCCCCAGCAGTCTGCAGCCCATTTCACCTGTAGTTTGGACCAGTCTTACTGGTCCATTTTCCACAAACATCTGAGATTGAGGACACCATCTTGCCAATGGACAGTCCCAGCACCGTCTACGGAGCCCTGCCTGAAGAAGCTAAACTTCCTACTTCAGAGTGAACGATGGGATACCATAGACAGACATAGCTGATCAACAAAGGCCAAGACTGACTCACAAGCCCATTACACAGCCACCTAGCCACCATTCATTAACTGTAAGAAAAATGACCCTGCGCTCCCTGCACCAAAGAACCTTGCCATTTCTTCTTAATTAATTCTAAGCATCTTGCTGGCCTCAAATCTCAGCTGGAAAAAGTCATCAAGAGTAGGTGGCATCTTATCTTGCCCTTTGCTACTGGCTGCACTTTTATTTTTTCTGAATTGCATGATCCCCACCCTTCTGAGATTACCAGTAGAAAACAAAGTACTGCTGTATTTTAGGACAAATACTTAAGTACATAAGATCTAGTCTGTTTTAAGCTTTATTAGAATTAATGGTCATTATATCTAAGGCCAATAGAAACACACTTCTAAGGAATTAAACCAAACACCTGCAGTATAACGCCATTCAGCCACTGCACAATCACAACAGCGTATGAAATGTTACAGGAGAAATGGGTAAAAAAAGCCTTAAACACAAGCAAAACTGACTCATCTTCTTATTGCCAAAACCGAGAAAGCTGCTGAGTGTAAACAAGCAACAGACATCCTGAAGAAAAGGGGGCGTCACAATTCCTTTTCCTGCTAACAGGCAGATACACAAACCCGTACGGGCAGGATCATCCTCCAGCTACTGCAAGCCAATCTGAGAGAAAAGGCCAACGCTACAGCAACATTCCCGGCAGCACAGGTGCCACTGGAGGCAAGGGAGCATCTGAGGTGATGGTGACTCCCAGTGTAATGATGGTTCATAGCTGTATCTGCTGGAAAGCCATGGCAGCTGCAGACATGATCCACTCATGTAAGCAACATCTATCTATCGATACCCAGCTGAACTGTTTGGGGCAGTATTCACAAAGGAGTAACTTCAGCTTAGGCTGGCAAGCACCCCATCTACAGAACAGGAGCGAGAGCGAGCCAGAGCACTTGTTTAAAGCTTGAGTTCTCCTCCCTGTCTCTAGAGGCCCACAAAGACTATGATCTATATACACGCTGAAGCCAGGCCTTGTGGGTACCCCTAACTTTGGAGGAAACTACATAGGAAAAGACAAACGACCATAGAGATATTTAGAAAGATCAAAAGTCATAGTGAAGACAAGCTATGTTCTCTGGCAAAACCTACCATCACAAACTAAGATACTTTAGAATAATTGCTTTTTTTAATTACTAAAAGCCCTTCTGTTTGAACTTTGCAACATGTTTAACTGGTGTGGAAATGAGGAGGCTGTTGTGCTGGGTATTTTTTACAAGCATCTTTCAGAGGTGAAACCACAGGGGCAACCTTAATACCTGTATCCAAAAGGCAGATCTAACAGCTTTAAAATACAGGCAACCTATCCTCTTTGTTAGAACAGCTCCTGGCCCAACACCAACTGTTCAACACCATCACTCTTACAACTTGAATCCTCCCCACAATACCACCGCATCTTTTGCAGTATTTCAAAAGGCATATAATAAGCTAAATTTCGCTCTCACTATTTTTCCACATCACTGCATTGTTTGTAAAAAGACTATTCAAAAGGAGACAAGAAGAAGGATTTAGCACTACCTTGAATGAACGCTATTTAGCATCAGACATAGCACGTGCAAAACTCCATGAAGCTTCACAGGGATTATCTCACAATGGTGCTAGACCGCATGCCATGTACATAAAACACAAAGCCACTGAAAAATGCACTTTAGTAACAAGTCTAATCCAGTTATTTATTGGAAAATGGTAAGTACCATATTGTTTATTAGAACGCACTTAAAATACTGAGCATATGGATCTGGGATCAATTCTTTGGGATGTTCTGAGCAGGCGTATATAGTTTGCTTTCAAATAAATCACCGTCATGTTCAGATATTGATAGTCCCCGATAAAGTCACTGAGTGGATCAGCTCATGCTGTGACCTGCTCTGGTTTCAAATGAGTAAGCTGATTGATGCTAAAAGTTTAAGAGTCCAAAGCTCAGGTCACATTAAGTCAGAAACACATCAGCAATAGTAACACACAAGTGACAAAAACATGCCATCCACCCTTAACTCACATGCTGCTCACTGCTCACAAATGCTGGCCATCTGACCAACCACGCTTTATTCTGAGCTAAATCCCTGCTCACGCACCTGAAACAAACCACATTCCCTCTGTAAGAACACATACTCTTCCGCTGTACTAGACTAAGACTGCATTGACAGAATGAGTGTTGTGGGTTGACTAAGCATGTGCTGACTTTTACATGTGCTTCTGGTTCCAGCATGAAAATCAACATTGCACCTGTGTTGTCCAAATTGGGTGTGCACTTCAGAGACAGACAGAAGGGAAGCAGAGAGAGCAGCCAGGATACATACCATACTCCACTTTTTCACAAAACACACATACTACACAGAGAAATGATAATCCCTTCTTAGTGGAAAATCCAAATTTTCAAAATGAATCCCCAAGCTAAAATGAATTACTGTAATAACTGCAATCCTCGCATGAGCACTAATCAGAAAGACACAGATGACCACCTGCTATGTGGCACTATTGGCACAGCAGCACCCTGCCCCTAATTGCTGCCCCGTTCAGACAGGACTAGGTGCCCCACAGAACGCGACAGTGGTGCTGGTAAACACAGGGACAGGAGCACAGCCTTACTGACTGTTCTACAGTCTCACTACGCACTTCTGCTGAGTGCAGCATTAAAAAAAAAAAAAAAAAAACGCACTACTGCAGCTCCAAACAGCAGGATGCAAAACTCTAAACCCAGGCCGAGTAATTTCTTCTGCAACTACAAAGAAACACACGGGAAGCGATGCAACAGAGAACAAAATTAATTGTACTGCCTGTGTCAGTATAAACCCATTATCTATGCAGGCTGCGAAATGAGAAACGCAGCATTTGACAATGCTACAGGCTAGGGCAATGCCCTTAACATACTTTTAAGTTATTTTATTTAATTGCTAACAAAAAAAATGCAGTTACATAATAACACAAGGTAATAACCAAAATATGAAGTCACAAGATTGGCTTACAGCAACAGAGCACGGAGGGGAAAAGGCAGTTCGTGCTTTAAATTTTGCTGCATTGTCAGGGAGTCAAGAACGAAAACTGGGGGCTTCTGCTTTTACAAGGAATGAACGTAACCACCAAGAATTCGGCACGGGACTCCTCATCACCGCCTGCGTGGATCCACATCCCCAAATGATGTCAATCCCCGCCGGCACGTCGCTCATCATAATTCTACACTATTTGCTTGCTCGTGGAATTCAGCCGACAGGCCGACGGCTCAGCCCGTAACCCCCGGGGCCCAATGAGCTCCCCAGAGAGCGACTCCTCCAGATCGCCGCCCCCCGCCCAGGGCAGCGCTCACGGACACGGCCGGGGGTCCCATCCCGCATGGACCTCCAAGGCACAAAGACGGCACAAAGGCGGCACCGCGCAGCCGGGCACGGTGACAGCGCACACCCACGACCCGTCACCGCATGCCTACGGCCGGGCGGGGGCTGCCCGCCCCGGGAAGGGCCTTTCCCGAAGCCGAGGCCGTCACCACCTCCGTCCTGCCTCACACTTCTCCGCTGGGAGCCGACGCCGCCCGCCCCCGCCCCACCACCCTCACCCGGGGCCGGGCGGCAGCAGCCCCTCATACCTGGACAATGCCGGCCTGGGCACAGCTCATGCTCCCCCGGCGAGGGCAGGTCTCATATCCCACACGTGCTTGTCAGCCGGCAGGGAGGGAGGGCTGGCGGGGTGCCGGCGTGTCAGCCGCTGCCGAGCCGCACCATACTCCAGCACCG
>WEKY01051579.1:18446-39460 GCA_013390045.1 Picathartes gymnocephalus
CCCGGCAGCGCCGCCCGGCCCGGCCCAGCCCGGCCCGCCCCTCAGCGCTCCTCCGGCCCGCCCGCCGCTGTCCCAGGCCGCCTGTCTGCGGAGCACACCCGCGGGTGGGCAACAACCCAGCTCACCCAACACTGGGCATGGAGGCGGAAAAAATCGACGTGTTCTCCACTGCCCCTTGAAGTCGGGGCTGCCCTCTCATACCGACTGCTCACCAGTGCCAGAGCCTCCGGGGTGATCATTAAAGCCTTTTCCCTGCTCACCTGAAAAAGAGCTTGGGCGGCCCTACTGTTCTAGCAGCTGTCTCCTCCCCTAGGGTACATGCACCTTTCACCACCGTCATCTCCAGGCTCTCCTCCTGGACAGGGGTTTATGACTTTAACCCCTGGACAAAGTAAGGCAGAGTACCACAGGTATGAAAAGAGCAAGTTTCAAAATGCAGTTCAGGATGAGGACAGAGGTGCTCTACACTTGCAAACCAGCTCACCAAAAACAGAGCACAAGCTGCTGGGACTGCAGGGAAAAACAGCGTCCAGCAGCAACTCACTGTGTCTGCATCCACCTGCCAAAAGGGCTGAAGAACAGCTCTTCTTGTCAGCTGGCAGAGGGAAAAGCCAGAATAATCTTGCAGAGGCCCACTTACCCCCTCACCTCATTTTTCTAGATAAAAGGGTTTTTTTAATAGCACTTTTTAAAAAAGGTTGGATTCACACCCAACCACTACCAAATAGATCAATTTTTCAAGACTCTTCTGGATCTTAATTTGTATCCTAAAGAAAAAAAAGGTGATAAAAGCCACAAATGTGTCCAATAACTTCACAAATGAAGCGAAGTTTGTTTCTAAAACCTTCTTTGGAATCTCCCCTCATACAAGTTTCTAACACTTACTGTCCTTGGTATTTGCTAATCAGTTCACTCCAAAATACTTTCAGACACATTGTGGCCTCTAATTTCCACTTAATCATCTCATTTCCCTTCTTAAAGAGGTGAAACACAAGAAATTAGAATCCTGGATATGCAAAAACCTCAGAAGGAAAATCAAATTGGATTTGGGGAGGAGAATGGCTTGGTATTTTATGATGTTAGTGAAAGAACAAATATACTAACAGTCAGAATTACCCACACATAATACCAATAAGTGGGTTAATTCCCTGTGCATTGAGAGTGGGAAGAAAGGGATGCCCATTATCAAAAAGCAGCTCCAGCTGTTCCCCAGGAGCAAGGCAGATCAAAAGGCATACCAGGTCATGAAGGCCACAGGAGCAAATGTGCATCTCAGGACACTCTTTTGCAGGTGTTTGAGAAATTCAGGTGATGTTTGGGCAAGCACACTGGCTCTCCTCATCCAGCAAAGCCATCCACTTGTCATAGATTGCAGTGGGCCATGATAACAAAATCCTACAGGAGGCCTCCAAACGGATATTTGTCTCCTTGTTTTAAATCTGTATATCGACATTTACACTGGAACTGCTTGTAGTAGGCTTGTGCTTTTGCCTTTGCACTTTGAAAGTATAAATAGGAAAGAAAAAAATATAAATGAGGGAGAGAGTCAGAGGAATGAAAAGGTGAAGTTTGCCCAAAGGTCACACAGTAATTTTCTGGAACAGAGTAGAGAACTGGTCCGAGCCTCCTCACCGTTGATTCATTGCCCTCTCAGAGCTTTTACCCAGCTCCTTCTGCTCTTGTGGGTTATTGGTGTAATTCTACACCGTGTATTAAAGTGAGACATCCTTCTCATCTCCAAGGGTGGACACATATGTTGATTTTATCAAAAAAATTAAGTTAGCGAAAGCAGGAATACCTGATAAATGCACATGTTCGAAAAACAGTCTAAATCCAGCAGCTCAAACTTCAAGCTTGATTATTAATTTTAGGGGCAGTTTAACATTATGGGTGTGCAACAAGGAGTCAGAACTACCATGAACACATTTCAGGGCCATGAGATGTGAAGCAGAAGACCTTGTTATGTGCTGTGGACCTAGGGAGAGGAACCCCTTTAGGGGGACAGAGCATATGCTTTCCTCTTCACAAGGTACCACCCCTGCTTTCCTTTAAGACTGAAAAGAACATCCTGAATCTCCTATAAGAGAATGAAGTTAAAAATTGTCCCCTGCAGGAAATTGAGTAAAACCAGAGATCAAAATTAAGATCAAGAGGCAAAATGCATACCCCCTTCCAGTAGACATGCAGTCAAACACTGAGCAGAAGATGAATGTGGCAACTGGTTCAGAAAATGAACCAGGCTTTGAAGAGGACGTTTTGCCCTGCTGTTCCTCAAAAGAATGAAATTATACATATTGGAAATAAAGTGGTTTGCATTGTAACTTTGCATTTTACTGAAAAGGAGGAGAGTTGCATAATGTGTAAGGAGCTTTAAAATTAGACTAAACTTTGGCAGTTCAGATTCTTATCTATATAATAAACGAAGCTCTGAATTTCATATGCCTACCTTTTATACACTTCCCAGCCTCCCACAGACTAAGTGAAACAGCACATTTTGCTGTCCCACAAGCTTGTTGACAAGTCCTGGTGTCTTTTCAGTCATAAGCTAAGCCCTATTCATGCCTCAGGACAGGTCTGCAGGCAGTATAAGATAAAAATGCTTTGGGCAGCAAATGACCAAGATGCAAATCTGTTTTGCAGGAAATTTTGCACAATTTTGACAGCCACAGAGTAGTCCTTCAAAAGCAGAAAATGGAAGCAAGAAAAATTTGTCTTGGGGAGGGTGTGGAAAAAGCAATATGAAGCAAACTTATTCTTCCCTACAAAATACTTCTGAGCTACATAGACACACACTCTTGGGTTGGCACAGGACAGATTCCATTGCATTTCCAAAATCTGTCATTCCTGTGGCTCATGCCTGATATATACCAGAGGAATGTCTACTTGGTATAGTATACTTTGTAGTTATTTATAAGTGCTTTGATCAAATAAGTGGAAAAAAATGGGAAATTTTTGTTATTCTTAAAAAATGTTAGGTACACCTTGATCTGGAGACAGCTATGTTGGTTGTTGTGTTACGGCCAATACAAAAACCCAGAAACCCCCACTGATGTCCTTCTCTTAAAGACTCGTGTTGATCTGGGTGATGATGGTAGGGCTGAGTAAGACTCTCACAGAGTATACTCATACCTTGCATTTGTAGGGTGCCAGGTACAAATAGGCCCAAACTTTCCCTGAGAGAGCTTTTCTGAAAGACGAAATGGTCAGTCTCTAAATCATTGACTAGAGATGCTCCTGCCTGAAAGCTGTATGAAGTTGAAGAGTAACTTCAAGCTGCTTATGCTTTATATTGCCCTTTGAATCAGTCAAACATAGGAGCACAGCCATTATCCTGCCACTGGCTCTGGGTGGCCTTTGAATAAATAAAGACTTGTTGGGGGTTGGGTTGTCTTTCCTTTTGTTTCCTTTTAACAGTATAGAATTTTTTTCCATTCAGTTGCTAAATGACCCTTATCACTGAGTACTTAAGAAGAACAAAGGATATATCTAAGCCTGAAAGAGAGGGCCATCTATGTTTACTGTTCTGTCGGGGAGTTTTCTCTCGAAGCGGGGTGGAGGAATATCTCGAGAATTGCGGACTGGTAAAAGGCGAGGGCAGAGGTTGAGCGGGACTAGATTTCCGAGGACGACACGGGAAGGGGCTGCTCTGCTGGAGAGAAGTTTTTCGCTGCTGCTGCTGGAGCCCTGGCTTGGAGCTGTTTTCTTCTGCCTCTTGGGTGAGCCTCTGCTTGTGATAGCAGCCACTGAACCTGTTGCCATCTGCTCGGATGCCCGGAATCCCTGAGCTCGCCTCTCCTTACTGGGCTAGGAGCCGGGCGGCTGCTGACCCCCGCCCCCGCCGCTCCTTCGGCACTGCTCTGGGTTTCACTGCGCTGCAGCCCCGCTCCCCCGCCTGCCGAGACGTCCTGCCGTCCCAGTTTGCTGCTTTCCAAGAATCCTGCTGGGGCACTGGGATCGACTGCTCCAAGGGGGTTTGTGAAGCAAAACCTCTCTTCCGTTTTGTTTTCCCCTGCTGACTGAACCACCATAGCATGTGCTCCCTGCCGGCTGTGACCATCACTGCACCGAGGGGGAAAGTGCCTTCAGGCCAGGGGGCCGGGACCGGGTCCTTGGTTCTATTTGTTGTTAGTGCCATAAGAGTTGTTGTTTGTTTGCTCTATTATAAATACTAGTAAAGAACTGTTATTCCTACTCCCATATCTTTGCCTGAGAACCCCTTAATTTCGAAATTACAATAATTCAGAGAGGAGGGGATCACATTCTCCATTCCAAAGGAGGCTCCTGCCTTCCCTAGCAGAGACCTGTCCTTCAAACCAGGACAAGACTGGACGATTGATAAGTGGGAATCCACCACTTTGGCAAAATAGCAGTTCACATGTACATTTGGACGTGTCTTAAGTTTTTATGCTGGATTCATCTCCAGCTGAGCTAGATGCCATGTAAGTACATCTCTTTTCTGCAACTTAGTATTCACTAAATTTTAGCAATAAACACAATTTTCGCCCGATAAAGAGACTGCCACTCAGATGATCTAGGGCAGCATTTCTTAATGCTAGGCTCATTTTGTCCAAGTGATATTCGGAGACCTATCTTCTGTGGCTTCTGACTTTGGATTATTTGCTCTGTTGGGACTCAGAGCTCCGGTACTGACACACAAAGACTGTCTTTAAAGAGGCATTTGGCTGATACTGTCTAAAGTTTTTTACTGTATTTTGGCTTACATGGATGGGATTGCTCATATCTCAGCTGAATGCCATGCTTATGCATAGCAGTAGGTACTTGTCTGGTGTAGGTGCTCAGATTTCAGGCCCTAACAGAGTGCTTTCTTTTAGCAGCTCTTGGGCAGGAGCTGACTTTTTCGTAGTCACTGTGACCCTCCTTCCTTTCTGGCAGCCCAGATCTGAATGTTTGGGGAGGCCATGATGGACCCTCTCCTCGGACAATTGACCAAAGATTATAACGGTTGTAGAATGATACAGGGCAGGTGTAAAAATGATTTCTGTCCTAGCAGGACTGTACTACCTATCAACATTCTTCCTCAGAGGAGTAGACAGCGTACTGTGCAACAGCCCTAACTCCATCCCTGTTTTATCCTAGGTGTACAGAGAAGTTTCTTTACAGGGGACCTGAATTACTGGAGCATTTAACCATCTTGATCAAAAGAATTCTAGCCTCTCAGCTGCAATTATTTGCATGGCCTGATTTTTACAGTTTCACCTAATTGTTTTACGTGTAGATATACACTAGTTTGACGTTTGCCCTTGTTAAGTTCATTTTCCTCTACCTTGATTCTCTTTCTGGAGCAAATGATAACCAGTTTCACAACAGAAGGAGGTTAAATATTAGCATCCCTGACAGAAGAGAATCAGTGATTATGAAACATTATTCTATGTGGGCGAACACACTGCATATTTTTCCTGCATAAAGCCTATGATAATGCTACTAAGAGACCAATTATTTTTACAACTAAGGCTCTACTTAAAGAAAAAAAATCATAAAGCATTTTTGATGACACAAAGACTGAGCCCACAACTTGTTCTGCCACCAATGAAATTATTTTGATGAGTGTTCCTGTAGCTTCTTTGATATGTCCTCAGTGAATGGTGATTTCACATTACAGCTTTTTCTCCCATACCAGCAAAGTGGGGGTGAGAATACCCTTTATCAGGGTCTCTTCTTCTCTACCTGGCTGTCATAAAACCTAAAAGAACTCAGTATATTTGAGACTCCCTCATCTAATATTATTATTATTAGATGTCTCAACCAGTTTAAAATGTCTCAACCAGTTTAAAGATTGCATAAAATTGAACAATCTGAGTATATATGCAAATCTCATCTTCTTAAGGATCCCTGCTAGGAGAGGGGGATAGTTGCCTCATCTATGAAAAATATTGGCTCTACATCATAACTACAACACTCAAGCCAGAAGAGAGCAAGAGACCCCTGGAGAGTCAACACCATAGTGATTTGGCTTAATTAACATATATTTAGTTTTAATCTCAAATGGAGACCTCCTCTGAAGGGACAAACTGAGAAAATCTCTAGTTACAGGAATGGGTTTTGAAGGTACTCCCCCAAGAGAACTAGTTTGGACGAAGTTCACCAAGTTTACCTTTCACACACGCAGCACTGCTAAATTACTGACCAGCAACTATAAATGTATTTGGATACGTGCCGTAGCATTGTGCTAGAACACAGCCAGAGAAGATTTTTTTTTATGAGAGTGGGTATTCAAAAGGGATGAATCCTTGTGGAAAGGGGATGTTTCTGGTTTTGCTCTGCACCCAATTTCAGATTGCTCTGCACCATTTCAGTGTTGTCCCACACCTTCTTGTTGAGGCTTTCCCTTAGTCCTTCAGTACCCACTGTTTATTGGGTTAATTTTCCACTAGCTGAATGGGAGTTAGACCAACAGCTCCCACTGATACAGTACAGAGAGGTGAAAGCATGTGCACAAGCAGTGTTTCCAAGAAGGAGAAAAGAGTTGAATTTTCACCTTTCATGAGTAGTTAAGCCTGTTGGATCAGTTCAGACATCTCGTAAGATCTCTCCCAGACTGAACTGGAAAAGGATCAAGCCCAAAACAAGCAGGGGTATTCCTCTTACCCTGCGAAAGCACACTAAGCCAAAAATCACTGGGTACTCAGTAGGGTGGTGAAGATGAGATTATTCCTGCCTGCATCCAGGCCTTGACATTTTTTTTGAAGATGCCAAATGCTCAGTTGTTTTGGCCTACCTCTCAAAGATTTCCAGACAAATCATTAATTATTTACATTTTTCTCAACACTGACCCACCACTGAGTAGCAGGCCTGTTTTAACTAGGTTGGAATAGAAGAGTTCATCATCCACATTCATTTGGCTGATAAACAATTCAGTAGTGACAGAGGGCTGCATTAACAGATGAAGGCAGATGGGCTTATGGAATGAAGAAGGGACTGAGAGAGGTTGTATTGAGAGAGAAGAAGGACTGGAAAAAGATCAACCAAAAATGGGCCAGCATGGTAAGCCATATGTCTCTTCTAAACATTTTTTCTGCTCTTGTTGTTTTATTGTCACAGCGCTTCATAACTATCATAACTATCAGTTGTTTTGTTCTGAGATTTTCAGGTTTTTAGGTTTTTTGGGTTGCTTTTTTTTTTTTTTTTTTTTGCAGGAAATGCTTCTCAAGAGTCCAAACATTTCATATGGGGTGAAGATCTATGTTATTTTTACAAATCTATAAAATCAAAATTATATGAATACAGCTATAGTAAGCACAGATTCACAGCCACCCTCAGCCATTCTGTAATGTCAGATCCACCTCCCCATGCAAATACTGTAGAGATAAGTCTGGCATAGGTTCAGTTGCCACTGTCTTCCCTCATCTGTCAATATATCCTACTAATAGAAAGTGGAAAAGAAGTGGATGTTCACTTAAATAGCATATCCCTTCCAATTTCAGGCAAAAGAACCTACTATGACATGTCATAATCATTCAGGACAGATGTCCTGAGATTCTACAACATTTCTGACAGCCTTTAGTTGATATCATGCCGTGAAACCATGCCAGGTTCAAACTTCAGCAGCCAGTAATAAAACATCAGCTTGAATCCCCACCCCACTACATCAATTTTCTTAATAAATTAATAATGGGAGAAAAAAGAGAGCAATAAGACAAAAACAAAGTTGCATTATAATAGCTTAAAACTTTCTTCCCTAGCACCTTGGTGTAGGCTGTTTTCTGATCTTCTGTACTATCAATCCCTTTTCAGTTTGCAGTCAGCAAGTCACAGGGCTTTGTCTCCTGCAGAGGAGGATAACAAGGCTTTATCCAAGCTGTTGCTGGCCCTACAGCATTGGCTGCTGCTCCTGGCCACAAGTGCTACCTGCTCTCCTGGTTGAACCTTGCACCCCTGTTTGAGCCCTGCCTGCTCCTCCAATGCTGTTCTTGCACATCTCGCTCTTGCCCTTGCTCTACCAGTTCTTCTAGCTCATCATGAAAGCTTTGCTTATAGATGGTTCTCTTTTCTATCAGCATTTCAGTTCCAAGGTCTCCCTACCAAGACAGACACTGCAAATTCTTTTAGTACTCAACTCCACCAAAAATCATCACAAACTTGAAATTATGCCACCACATCGCTGTACCTGCTGGATACTGAGGAATGACTACTCAATATGCATAATTTGCCTTACTTCTGCCTTTGAAGTACCAGTGACATGACTGTGACAACACTCAGCTAGGAAGACTGAGGGCCAGGTTTATAAAACTTAGATGTACCAGCTGGCAGGGGCTTTTTGACATCTACTACGTTTACAGAACACCTTTCTCTGCCTTTAAGTGCTCACACAATTTCTGGTCTCTACTTACAACCAACTCATACATATTCAAGGAATTCTTGCTGCAGAGAAGTCCTTGAAGTTTTCATGCACTAACTCCCTTTTCTTGTAAGTTGCATTAATTACACTAGGAATGTTTATCAGCCCCAGTAATCATTTCAGCAGTTTTAAACTTACAGGTCAGCCTGAAAAACCCCACAAGCAATGCTTTTATGCTCAGTGAGAAGTACAGCTAGCTCCTTTGCTTTCAACAGTTTGTCTTAAAAAGACATTACCATAATCTGTCTCACCTAGTGACTAAAAAACATAACAAAGTTAAATTCCTACATAAAATAAACATTTATGTTATGTACCACTGAAAAATACATCAGTATGAAAGACGCATTAGGTCTGCTCTGTGTACACAAATGGAGAACAAATCTCATCTCCTCATGGGTACATGAGAAGCAGGAGAAAAATTTAGGCCTCAGCAGTTCTGTGTAACTTAAGTCTCACCTGGGATTTCCTTCTGTATTTATGATGAGCCTCTTTAATCCTACCTGTTCTCCGAAGCAGGGCATTGAGAAAGTCCCTGTTCATGGCTTCAGTTCACATCTAAGGTAAAGTCTACGAGCTGCTCCTCACCCAGCAGCCCTACGTTCAGTGCAGCATTAGGGGATAAGCAGGGCTGATATTTGGCTCACACAATACTAGCAGAGACTATTCTCCATGGGGAACTCCGTAAATGTGCTGTTAATAACACACCAGACTTGCAATTCAGCTGTATTGTCTCTGCAAAGCTTAATAGGAGTAAAGAGCAATAAAAACTGTTTTGACACAGTTAGCAGATGTGAATCTATACACTATATACTGTTCTGTTGAGAAAGATGAAGTTTCACATCCTAGAGCTTATCCATACACAGTTTGAAACAGAAGAAGCAGCGATAGAATTATGGACATGTCATGCAGGGCAGCAGCTGAAGTCCCCTGTGAGCCACGTGTACAGGGCAAGTAGTTAGGGTTGATTTCTGAGCCATGTAAATCAGTACAAGTGGTATACCAATGCCTCTACAAACTATCAAGAGACCTGCGAGGAGTCATCAGACATTATAAAATAGTAGTCTTCTGTTTTGTGCAGTTTTAGAGGGGCTGTTCCCAGGTCCTCCTGTCCCTGGATTCCCTCTTCATTTCATTGCATAAAGGGAAGGAATGGTCTATGTTGCATCTCATGTCCCCCATCACAGTTCATTTTTGTGCAAGGAGGAAATCACATAGCAGTGATTTTTTCTGTAAGACTGAGGTTAGAGAATGTTTGCATTTTCCTGCCAACATAAGAGTCTTCACAGAACGGACAAGAATGAGTGCCAGGAGAAGGGTCTGAATCCATGGTGAAAATGACATCTGGTGGGAAAAGAAGGCTTGATCCAGAAGTGATAGAGGACAAGTGGCACATGAGCAAGAAAAATGTTGTGAGAGGCACTGAACACCCCCAGTATGTGTGTGTGTGTTCTTTTGCCTTGGATATCTTCCAGTTTTTAAAGCATTTTAACCTGCAGTTGAAAAAAGCATTATTCCTGTAGGGCTAAAATCAGATATATCACACTGCTTTATATCCAGAATAATTCATTACTGAGACCAGAATCTGTCTCTAATTATTATGAAAGAAGTATCAGTATCAAAGTTCAGCTTTACATTGTTTGAGATACACACAGATGAATAGACTCTTAAAACCTACATAAGCACCCATTCTAGTGCTCTTGCCCTTCCCAGAAAAGTAGTAAACTTGCTGGTTTCAGTTTTAATATTTGAGATAAAATAACAGTAACATTTCTTAAATGCTTTTTAAAAAGTCTACAAAAAATTTAATTTCCCTGTGGTTAACACCTCTGAGGCTTCGTACTTCAGAGGAGGTCTGAGGACGTAGTTGAAAGGAGGATATCTGTCTTCACTATAACCCAATGATTTTGGCTTCACTATAACCCAGAGCTTGTACACATCTGGCCACAGCTGGATACTGTTGTATATAAAATCAAAGTATTTAAAGAAGAGAGCAAATATAGCCTCCACCACCATTAGTCAGAGCTGTCTGGATAACTCTGTAGACCAGAATTCCTTGTGGACTTCAAGGACTCACTAAACTCTGTCCCATATCAAAACTCTCCAGGGTGTCAGGTGGCACACATGTTCTCAGCTGTGCTTTAATATGGCAGAATTTATCCTACAACAATTATTCAGCTGCATCCTGTTGGCCTAGAGAACTGTTTTTCCACAAAGGTTTTCCTCAGTTTATAAGCTTGCACATTCTGGGCTGCTAGTGCAAATTTCCACTCCTGGGAAACCTGGAGCAGCTAATGGAACACATCTTGTCCTGATAAACTGTATGTCACTGGCAATTTTTTTTTTCTTTCTTTTTTTCTTTTTGCTGAGCTTATCAAGTATTAAGTCTGACTGACCTACAGAAAGTTGCAACATTTCTGTTTGAATATTACTCCTGCCAAAAATAACTCACTACCAAAATAAAAATTAATAATGCAACATCCATCTTACTCCTAAACCTAGCTGAGACATCCTGCCTGATGTTCAGGCATTTCTGGATAATAGTGCAAGAGCCTCAGGACAGGAGTTATTTTTTCCATGCAGCTACTTTAAATAGTGTGGTGATATTTTTAGCTTTACTGTACCCATACTTTTAAAAACTGTATTATTTTAAAATAGCTTCTGCAGCACAAGGTTCCCTGCTGTGGAAAGAAAATTGAGTTAAACTTTCACACTCAATATTTATATAAATCTGGTGCTTTATACAAAATAAACTGTGCATCCAACTGTCCCTCTCTCAGATTTATCATTTGATAAAAGTGTTTCCTCATAATTTTCAGCTTTTATCCAAAATGTGAATTACAATACCTAGCATAAGTCAAAGCGAGCAAGCTAAATAAAATCAAGAGTACAGAAAGGGAAAGAAGGATTTTTGCAAAATCCCATAATGATTTTTGCCAGTACCCAGAATCAGTAATAGAATTTGCTTTCCACAACACTATACTTTTGGTCCTATAGGAAAAGTGATCACTTCACCCATTGCTGGAATACACTAGAAGATAATGCAAGCAGATGACAACTGATGTCTAGTGACAGTGCAGCAACTCCAGGTACTTGGAGCCAGGTCTTGACTCTGTCAGTCTTCCCATACAGCCTTGGGTAAATCAGTTTACCTGCTGTGTCTGTTCCTTAGGTGTAAAAGGAAGACATTGCTTTACCTGGGGAAATGTCACTAAGCAATAGAACAAAAAGGATTGTGAGAATGTCAGGTCAGATATATGTTAGGAGTAGCAGGGATCATGGAAGTGTTTGGACAGACAGGACAGGATGAGGTGCCCAAGAGCACAGGAAATTAACTTTTTTCCAAGGGTATTAAAGTAACCAGTTTTGTGTGGCAGACTTTGCTTTTCAAGGTCTGAAAATAACAAATTATTTGCACACTGAAGCCAAACTGAAGTCTAATTCTTTATTATTAAATCAGTGTTGATGTAATGCAGATTATTATATACTGAAGATTTTTAGTTTGCAATATTCTTAAGGTAAAAATTCATTAAATACAGCAAGATTGCTTCATGACCTCTAATACTTCCAAGTGTCTTGAAGAAGAAAACAAGTGACAGGCACAAGCTGCAGAATTGCAACTGAAAAAGCGTTACTGAATTCTTGGTTCTCCAAAGGCAGACCCCTTGAGTTAACTCAGTAATTCTGATTTCACTAGCTTAAACCCCCTTGATTTGAGTTATCCCAGATATGCCCAGCTGTATTAGACAACAAGAAAAGAGAGCACATAAAACTTCTTCAGGGAGAGATGAAGAATAGAGACTGAAGTATGTAATCCCTGGTTTTTATTGCAATATTTAAGCTCCTTCAAATGATAGATCTACAAATCTAAAAAACCTCAAATCTGGATACAAACAGAAGAGTCACTGATGTAGGGGTCTTCATTCTGAAAGTTTCTAGAGTTTTATATTGGACAGAGGGGACAACTAGTGCAACTTCACTGAGGTAGGTAAGTGAAATAATGGGAGATTTTTGCTGTCTTCTGTCGGATGTGTAATTACCAGATAGGAGTCAGAAGCATAAGTCAGTCATAAAACTGCTTATGAAGAAGTAACATATCAGTGACAGAACATTAATTCCCTTTGAACTTTAGAGGTTTACAGGTTTCTTTTTTTAAGTCATTATGTTGATACTTCTGGTCAGCAGTTATTTGTCATTGTCATCCATATGGAAAATACAGCCAGAAAGGAACAGACCAAAGGCCAGCTAGCCAAGTGTGTGCTCTCTATCTATTGTCAGGAGCAGATGATAACCAAAAAGAACCAAGCAAACAGGATAAATGCCACATGCAGTGTAGATCATTGCACTTCATGACCCAGTGATGCAATTTCATAGCTCATTTATGCTTGTATAAAGATGCTGGTCTGTACCATAGGTGTGCTTATTTCTCTTCAAGACAGTCTCTGCAAGGATATGCATCCCTCCTCCGTGTACATGCGGCTTGCCATAATTCTCTTTTTCCTTTAGACAGTCTTATAAGGTTTCATGGAGAATATACAAAAGAAATCCAAGGACCTACCTGGGATGCTTTCCTCATATTCCTCTAAAAGCATACAGAACAAAACATTTTTAAGCAGAATAGCTGAAAAAAAAAAAAAGAAAGTCAGATTCTTGTCTTTCTTTACACTGCTGAATCCCTTTCTCAGACAAAATCCTAAAGAATTTCTAAAAGGACAAGCTTTACAGCAAAGATATGATAGACTCAGACTTCCAGGGATCATTTGGAATACATCCACAGATATCTAAAATACTTGGAAATGCTGTTTACTACACAGGAATTATTTTATGTACATGTTCTTCCTAAACAGAGCTATTCTGTGTAATCCATTGTTGTCATTACTGCCCAATCTGTTATGTCTCATAATACTTTCCTAATCAGGAAGTGTCCTATTTTATGATTAATCCACAGGAGATATTTGGAAGTATTTTCTCTGAAGTATATTTTTCCTAATCCTTTCCTAAAAGTGTTTTTTAAAGTATATAATAAAATAAAGATATGGAAGTGACCAAACTTTAGATTCAAGACTAGCTTTTACAAGGTTAACTTTTTCATGGCTCAACACTAGTTTTACTTTGGGTTAGGGTGTACATTTTGGATTATGACATCTGATTATTTTAACTCTTGTTTCACACTCAGTCCATTATGAGGAGATGTGAAAATACAGTAGGGAAGTCAGAAATACTTAAATAATTTGAAATTTTTCTTTGACCCTAAAGAAAATATCTAAGTTTGGGATAAGCTTATTGTTCAATGGCTCAATTATTATTTTACAAAAGCTTTTTTTTTTTGAGTATATGCAAATAGTTAGGCCAGAAGCACTATGTGTCAACATATGCTGTTAAAGCAAAATGTAAAATATTGACATTTATTAATTATTAATATTTTCCTGATTAGTGATCCTCTTTATATTATTTTCCTCATTATTTCACATCATGGCTACAGCTCCTATTTCAGTCTCCTTCAGTAGGCTTGAATTCTCTCTTGATATTTCATGACAGATTCCAGATCACAGTAGAGTATGCCACTGCCATTTCCTACTTTTATATGCATAAAATTCTTGCATTTGAGCTGTTCTAGAAAACTGAAATTGAACCAAACTAGCAGTTTTACTCTTTGTAAAAAGAGAGATATGGCTTGAGATATGGCTATTGTGCAAAGTCAGTGACAGTAGAATAACTTTGGAAGTAGATGATGTCTTATAACAAGAATTGGATATTATGCTTCAAAGTTCAGAGCAAACCTTTGGTTAAAAAATGTGTTCTGTTTTGGCAACCTTTTTCATCATTGACTCAAGAGCCAATCAATTTGTGTGAGCACAGAAAGGTTATTTAGGAAAGAATACAGTGTTCATAGTCTTTCCCCAGACTTTGAAAGTCATAGTTACGAAGCAGCAACAGCCACAGCTCAGGCTGCATGAGAAAGGTGCTCAAGGGACTCTATTAACTGCCTGTAAATCCAGCATACTTTTATGCCAACCTGTAGTAGGTATAAAAGGTCAGGAAGCAATCTATCAACAGATAAAAGTGCACTGAAATAAATAGTGGTTGTTACTGTCATTGAGTCCTCTGACTCAGCAGTGATACACACTGTTGGGTGCACTAGAGATCGGTCTGGTATCTTAGTGCTTAAATGCATTTGTTGTGAAATACTGAATGAGTGTCACTGGGACTCAATTTGAGCGAAATAACAGCTTTGCTGCAGTCCTGCATCTTCTCTATTTCCCTTCTGAGCAGTCTCTCCACAGACTCATTCCCTGCAAATAACATATATGTTCATACTGCCACAAGTGAACATGTCATAGCTGTAGTGTAGGAATAATTACCACATGAAAATGCGAAATTAGAAGAGTTCTGGAATGCCAAAAGGGTTTGGAAACTCAAATAGAAAATGGGGATGGTCCATTAGTGCTTCCATATTTGAAGAGTGCCGGTATAGTGAAAGCGTATGGCAGAACAGTGGGGCTCTGTCACCATTAACAAGCTCCCTGTTAAGGCCGTGTAAGTTATGTACCTCTCCCAATTTCCTTTATACTTACGTTTGTGTCACAGATTAGTATAAATATGCCAGAAGTAAAACTTTGAATCTAAGGACTTCCAGAGTCTCAGAATTCCTACAAGCAAGTGGACTTTCCTGAAAATACTTAAAATTACTGATTTTCTTAAAGTGCAAACTTAACAATAATCTCTTCTCTTTACATTATCTCAAGGTGAACACCTTCACATGGGAAAGCACTGCCGTCCCCTTCCCATTACCATTGCCATTTGCACCACTTCAAAATATCTATACAGAGGTCTGTTCAACACTTCAATTTTTATAAGACTGAATAGTGAAAGCGCTTCAAACTCCCCCTCCTTGAAGTGTTAGGTGTCTTCAACTATGTTATATCTGCAGGTGTCCCAGATTCAGGGAAAAAACGAAGAGCAAAAAGACTACTCCAAGGAAAACAAAGGGAAAAATCATGGAGTTTTACAATTTACTTAAATCTATTCCTCAATTACGAGATGTGCCTCAGAGGGATATGAGCAAAAATCTGTCAGAATTTGACACCTTCCTGGGAACATGGATGTGTAAGTCTCAATAGGAAAAAACAAATGGGGAAATAAGCTACTAATACCACTGTAGAATTTAGTAGTCCTATCTCTTTGTCGTTGGATTGGCATTTCAGGATGAAGGTTGAGGCTAAGGGAGAATAAAAAGGTGCTTGAGAACACCTGCTATTATCATCCTGTCAGCTGGTCAGGTGGGGGTGGGGTTATACTCCAAAAAAACAGGCAATCACACCAGGAACCTGTGTTTTCCTGTCAGAATGGCATTAGAGCAATATGCAGGCAGGTGACTTGAGCCCTGCACACCCCAAAAGTCTGACTACAGGAAGCATTGTCTCCCCAGCATCATGTTCTGCCATTCTTCAAACCACGTAAAACTTTGTCGCAATGCTGTCTGACTTGTGATGATGAAGGAGTAAGATTTCCTAATCACTTAGACCTTCCTGACATTCTCTCACAAGTCTTTAGCCCTTTTCTTATCACAAAATTCACAGACTGGGTATCCTGTAGGTCCAAAACTTTCCTGTTGTTACTTTGATACCCATTATCTTAAACTAAATGCCCCCAAATGTAATAGTAGTATTTCAGTAACTATTTAGGTGAGGTAGGACTTCTTAAAACAAAGTTACAAGTTTTTTCCAACTGGTTAAGCAGGACCAAAAATTGAGAACAGCGTGCTAGCCAGCCCACAGAGCCTTATGATAATGGATAGCTGTGAAGTGAGGGCAAACAATGATAGTATGAAGTTTGGTTTGCATCTCAGACAGCTGAAGTAAGTGACTCTGCTGGGGCACATATAATAGCCCAGGTCGTGCCAAAAGTTGGCAAAGAAGTTGGAACAAGAGCCAAGTAATTTTAATTCTCTTATTCCTCTGAGAGAGATTTAATTTTCCTCAGATAGCATTTTAAGTCAGACAACTGAAAACTGGTGAAAATGTTGCCCCTTCTTTTTGAGGTACAAAAAAGGCAGACATAAGAATGTTTCTTTCTCCTCTTCCTTCAGCATGTTCTTTCTTCATCTCTAAATCTGGAGAGTTGTTGTTTAATTCTAGCTTGCAACATAGTATTTCAGGATGCCATAAAATTTTGAAAGTGAAGCAAATCCTTTATCAGTTTAGTGGAGTAAGTCCTTACTGGACATCAGTGCTATTTCTGGTGTAATTAAAGTGAGTGGAATTTAGCCCAGTATGTATTCACTGAACTACAGTAGCTGGAACTGGAAATTACAATATAAATGGATAATGTATTGGTAAAAACTGTTTCAGGTTTGCATTTCTTTTTCGGGTTATAATCAATAGGGGAGCCCCTTTAGAAGTTTTAAAGTTGTCCTAATGACTGTCCATGTGAATCAACTTAAAATTACAATTCTTTAACTCTGCTAGTGAAGGATGTGTATCAAACTCCCATCAGTTTTCATTAGCTGTCTTACTAATTATCTGTCTTACTAGATTATCCAAGGCATAACAAGATATTTTTGCCCTTCTGTTGCTTTATTTGATGGAAATGCAATTTCCTTCCACCAGTCACAGTACTGACATGTAACAATAATGGCTCATAAGACTACTTTGTAATACAGTTGTCATAAACTATATTATAGGGCACTCAGCTCATTTGCACTGGCAATTTAAAGCCATTCAGTAGTTTCTGTGATTATCAGCTAGGAAAAAAAAACCCTCAAGATTTATTTTTAAAGTATTTTCCATGAATCTCCTTCCATGTAATTCTCAAAGACTGAAGATAATGTCTGAAGTGGATGGGATTAAGTTTTCAGGGGAAAAAAAAAAGTAAAAAAAAAAAAGAAAAAAACCCCCAAACCAACAGAATTTTCTTTTATCTTGTCCTTCCCCCTTTAAAAGGAGACTTGCATACTTGAGAGTACAGTGTGTCACATACTTGGCCTTACAGATTTTGGGGACTCTGAGAGAGCCCCCATAGCCAGTACTTCATATGTACAACATAACCAAGAATGTCAGCAGCTGCTTTGAAAAACCACAGCAATAGAGTATCTCTGTGGAACACGGAGCGCAGAGTTGGATTCACCATTCCCCTGCTCAGTTTTGCCCCTCCTAAAGAGTGTCAGGGTGCTCATCAGAGGAGCAGGGCTGCCCAGACCTGTCCCTGCTCTACCCCAGCTCCATGCCAGAGTAACACAAGCTCTGCTAAGGCCATGCAAAGAGCCTTTGGGATCACAGAGAGCTTGCACCAGTTTGGCGTGTCCAGGTGGTTTAGAGCACTGGTAAAGCAGATCTCAGTCTGTCTGTAGAGGACTAAGCAAATGGATTGTCCTCTAGTATAATCTAGTTTAAGCATAGAATTCATTCAGACATAAGAGTCCAGCATTTGGGGCATAATGTTGTTAAGGATGCTCAGTCACAACAACATGCATTAGGTAACTTTTGCCCCTACCTCAAGGTGAGGCATTCCAGATTCGGACAATAGTTTTTAGTGTGCTTATGTTACTTTCTTCAAACACTTTCATAGTCCACAAAAGCACCTGTATTAGTATGAAACAAAAGTATTATAACAATGCTACTTGAGTCTTTCCCCATCCTTCTGGGGGTACTGAAATACTTTGCAAAGGCTAAAACCATTTTCAATTAAAAATAATTCATTCCAGCATAAAGATGCATGAGAAGGTAAAGCATTACTCCAGGATACAGCACAACTGTAGACATCATAGCAGCTATTATAGATATAGAGTAGAAAGAATAGTGGCTCTTTGTAAGCCAAACCCTCTCTTCTCAGTCTTATGGGAAGGAATAATGAGAAGCCAAATGTTTCCACAGTCACAGACTTTCCATGATCAAAACTGTCTTGATAATGTGACAAACTTGATTCCCTTTGCCCATACCGTCTCAAAATGAACTGGTACAAACAAAAGCCTGGGGTGTAAAGGGACACAGGTTACTCCAATCAGTGAGATCTAGAAGAACAGAGAGCTTCTACCACCACATTCAGAGTGCAGAAAGCCTGAAAACTTCGGGTCTTTGTCAGTCTCAGAACCTTTTCATGAAATCCCACAGCTCATCCCCAGCAGTGACACATTAGACACCAGGCTTCTGCACGAACCCTGCCCTGGACTGACAAGTGCAGGAACCTCACCATCCTTTACACGGGGGAAAGGCTCCCTCTGAATCATCATAACAACAAAACATCTGCAGCCCTCTTGAAGGTAGGGATTAGGGGCTCCATACTACTGCATTAAGTGAAGAATTGATAGAGACCCGAACAGGCAACAGCTTTCAAGGCTCTGCTCTAGTTTATGCCTGAATAAATCTGGATGCAGCCTTAACACTACAAGGTCTATTGTTCCCTACAGCAGTACAAGTGAATTTCGCCCACTCACTGCCTACAGAAGGTGTACCACAGTAAAAGCCACAAATAATCTACTTTGAAAAGAGCTGCTGTAACAAGTCACAAGTTCTTATCACACTTTCGAGCCACACCATTAACTCCAGTATGCACAGTTTTCAGAGCAGTAAGATGCAGCCTGCCCTTCTGCAGTCCTAGCTATCTTTCAGAAAGAGAGGATTCTTCCCATCCCTCTTTGGAAAGATGATTATTTTAGAAACTCTGTTTATACCTCCTCATAGTCAACTACATGAGTAAGATGTGCAATCTCTAAAACTGACACTGCACGTCCCTTGGATATGTCTATACTTACACTAGGTAGGTATTCTGTTGAACTGGCAATAAAAAGCAATGAGTAGTGCTCTAACCCTTTGGCCTGTTCCTGTAGAAATCCTGCTCCAGCTTCTTGATAGATATGGCATATCTTGACTGATGGAATTGGCATTCCATGTTTTTGAATGGCATTAGCTAGCTGAAGAGCAATATCTTGTCACTACAACATAATTTACAAAGGGTTTGTGTGTTGTTTTGGGGTTTGTGGTTTTTTGTTGGTGGTGGCTTTTTGCCTTTTTTTAAATATTCTGTCAAATCGTTGCACATTAAGTCAAGATTCTGCATTTCAACAATGACTAGTGTTTTTGAACACCCTCTACGAGGACTTCAAAGGATCCCTTACACTGAATGCAAAATACAGAAGCCATTTGAAAGAACCACCCACCATCTTAATCACTTGCTGATGATACACCATATGATTTCCTTCTTTAGACAACTTTTATTCCTATCATTCAGCAGTTCTGCTATGTATTACTGATAGCTTTGCAATGCTACTCCATTGCCTCTAATAAATCTTGCAGACATCTCTTTAAGCATACTACTAGTACTAAAAAAAAATCATTCCACATATTTATCTGCATGGAAAGGTGGGATTAGGGAGTTCCTTTGTGGGCATCACATACGTAGCTTGGGTGGATAAGTCTGGTTTAGACAATTAGATCAGATTCTTGCATCTATTAGTCTACCCTACATTACCTGTGGCAGATTTGTAGCAGCTAAGGAACAGTGCAGTGAATTTTAACAAAACATTTAATTAACCTGGGACAAATGCATACACGTAGATTTCACCACTGACTAAAAATGTGTAGCAGCAGTTAAGCACTGTGTTTAATGAGCATACAAGTGCAAAGTTAAATAACCACATTACTTTGACTACTATTTTGTCACTCATTACATCAATCTTGTTTTCTTTTAGAGCACAAGGTTTTGTTTCTGGTCATGTCTAAATATATGCAGCCCCAAAAGCATTGTTTCCTGGAGGAGCAGTACAACTATGCAAGCCACTGACCTTTTTTTGTGGCTTTCACAGAAATGACAGTAGCTGTGAGCTTCCCCGTGGTTTTTTTTCTCAGTAGCTCAAGAACTCTAATTCAGCTTTTAGGAACAAGAGGTTGATTAATAAAAAGAGAGGGTTTTCATGGACACTTATGCAATTGGTTTCTGGAACTTTTATGCCAGAAGTTGTTTCATATGGAAGGAAAAGAGATTTAGTTTGACATTTACTGTCATGAGGGGAAACTAAGTAATGGGATAGGCTGCTCCAGATGTCATTTTTTCAGGAAATCTTGTCCTTTCCTAGTATGTAAAGGGACTTAATCACCAGGCCAAGCAGAATAGAAAACGTCCCTTTTTTGGGCAGGAGCAGACAGCTTCTTTCTCTGCAACATGAACACACTATAACCAGGATTTAAACTGCTCCTTACAAAAATCAAAAACCCTTCAAGTTTATTTCTCCACCCTCCCAGGTGCATTTTCCTTTGCTAGGAATAACTTCCCTCATTCTAAACATCACAATGATAATGCAAATTTACAGAAGAGCAGCTATTTTGAACAGCAAAGATGGGGAATGACTAGAGTGACCCAGTCATGTGAGGAAGAGACAGGGACCTGCCAATATTATCAGAGAACAAAGCACTTCAAAACCAGGAGAAATTTGGTAGGGTGAAAAACCTTAGTGAGAAATCCAGACAAATCACATGGAAAACTACCATGTTGCTGTGTGCATTTTGGACCAGTTCTGCAACTGGTTCATTAATGGAATTAATTATCATTATTAGCTATCCTTTAGGATTTTTTTGTTTAAATGGAAGGATATAAAGAAAGGGGATTTCAGTTTGGATGGAGGCTATGAATGCATGATTTGCATACTGTAACAGACGATCCGAAAAGT